>JARJDZ010006661.1:0-10285 GCA_030264555.1 Aleochara sp. GC000083
CTTGATTTCCGGCTCTCAGAAAATGGGATGACGGGCGTCATTAACTGAGAACGATGACGCGGTGCTCCAACAGTCATGTCCAACGATGAGCCCTCAGGATGGAACCCTCTCTGGATGATTTTATCCAACGCGACTATGGCGGAAAACGAATTTAGCACTCTGAAAATGCATTTTAACGCGCCCGCACACGATTTGTAACGATACTATTTACTTTCGGAAAGTTATACTACATTTTCGGATTGCGGACTGCCCTATAAGCAAGTGTAAGGGGATATAATCGCACTATCCTCTTACTAAATTTAATAGCTATCCGGGTTTTTTGTCGCGAGCAACACGCGTTCGCGTTCCCGAATCTCAGTCCCATTGGATCGCCAACAGGAACGGCTGACATGACTTTACTTATGTGCATGAATTGAACATGCTAACGCGTTCACGAACTCGCAGAGTATTTCGTTACCTCTCCAGGTGCGATAAACTAATGGTTAATGATGATTTGTACCGGCCGAAAATCATCAAGTACTTCGCGCGCGAAATTCGGAACGATACGCGAAACCGCCCTACTGTATCTGAAACAAGCAAAAGAGATGAGTTTTGTTTTGTACATATTAGGAAAAGTAAAAGTGTTTGATTCAGCTATTCCACTATGCCTGAACATCTGTACCTAAAGAACTAAACCTAAAGAACAAATTTATGTTGAAGCTTTAAATTAGGATTAAATTACTCCCAGAAGTTTTGAAAGGACTGATAATTATTGAAATTTTAAGAATTCAAACTCATTTGATTCTAATTGAATCCCTAATCAAAATCTCAGATCTGAGTTAGTGTTTTGTGTACCCAGAATAAGTATTATTTTGCAATGAACCCATGTTTATATTCTTACTGCTAAATTCTAAATTTAAACCTATTTTGAAATTGGCTTAACATTTTAATCCTATTGTTAAACCCGTAATTAACGAAGAGAAAAAGAGATAGTAAAAAATAAATGACTAGATGTTCAAAGCAGTCGTCTGCGTTGATACCTTTGCTTTTGAAACATCTAGTCACAAACCTGCACCACAAGCAGCAAATCACAATTGGCAAGGCACCTGAAAAAGATGATAATTTATCATTTGAAACAAATTGTATTGTTATGTGATACATACCATGTGATTTGCACGACGAGATGGTGGTAGCAACGCCGTGCTACTGGGACCTGGCGGCCTCCCTCTGGACGGGCCTCACTCTGGACTGGAAGTTCGACGATGATGAGCAATGAGGTCTTCTTGGACTTGTTGTGGCTACTAATTTATAGTTGTCACACCTACATAGTCAGATTGCGGTAATAATTAAGAAAGTAACAAAAAAATTTATGACTTACAATAGCTATTAGAAAACAACTGTTGTTGTTGAAACACCACTCAAAATTTCGGTATATGTAGATGAATTGGCAGCTGACGTAGCTTGACGAAAGTCCTGTAACCCTGGACCAGGAGCCCTGACAGGGTGCTATCAACCGGAGCCAGTTGAACCCTGGTTTTTTAACGAGGTGTTACTCCTCGAACCCTCCTCCTTCCTTATCTCTTGCATGATAAGGCCCCCGGCTTGGGACGGGTATAGCGGAGTTAAATCAAAATCCTCACTCGCGCCTTTTTCGAACATAACAATTGACCTGCAACATACAAACATACAATTTGATAAATGAAACTAGTAAAATAAAAAAACATGGAGATGAGGCTACTTTGGCATTCGATGACTATCAGACGCATGTTTTATTAAAATATTATAATGAAGGCTCATCACCGGGCGTTCCGGCGCATGCTGCTGCCATCAATGCAGAGAGTGATATTTAAATTAAATATTTGCCAACGCGGCGAGTTAATTAAATACGCAAGTACGGTGATCGTACGCACCATAGGAATAGACACGTTGCGGCATTGTTTAATAAAGTCATGTGAAGTGGCATGTTTGCCTTGTCGCTTCGTTATTTTCCCATATTCGTGTGCGAGTGACGCCAGACTGCTGGCATCAGTGTCCTTCCCTGCCATCCGCCCGCCCCCGCCGCCGCCAATGATCGTCGTCCTGCATAGTGGCTGTATGCTTTTGTCGCGTTCAAAGCAACGGCGGTGGCGGTGGCGGCGGCGGCGGCGGCGGAGATGAGAGCAGTGGGCAGGAGCAGTGGGCCAACATCGTCCGATGATGTCGATGTTGTATGCGCTCCCCGCGTTTCCAGCCCGGCCCGGCCCCGGTGCCGTTCATGCTGCACATCTCCTGATAACGAACATCGGTCAGACACGCGTCCAACCTTTATCAGCCTTTCACACTCTGTATGTTCATTATGGGGAATCGCGCGAATGTGTACATTCATTTACATCATCAAACCGCCCGCCGAAGAGTGAACAGGACGAGATGGGACGAAATGGTCGGTTCGCGCTGACAGGCGTGTCGGTTGGCGGCAATGTGCGCGCATCTCTTAATTTTGGCGACTTATCGCGGCCGATGGTGTGGCTGGCTGTTGCTAGACGCGACACGATCATGCAAGCATTAACATTTCAATTTGATATGATGCATACATAAAACCACCTTCTGCCATGTGCCAATTAGCGTGCATACTTTTCCGCAATTCATTACCCCGGAACGGAATTGAACGAAACGGCGAAACGGAACTCAATGATAAGGAGGGCGCTCGTATAAACTTTTAATTGATTTCCACATATCTATCAATGGTCTCCAACCGTGCGCCAATTATAAGCAATGCATATAAATTGCGCGCAGCCCTCGATGCGGGCTTAATATTTATTCAATTTATTTCAATTGCGGCATTTTTACGCAGCTCGCCAAAGGAATAATTCAAAAAATAATTGCGCGACACTAATTTCCATTTTTTGCCCGGTCGCCCTCTACGCCTGCACAACTTGCTGCTGGCATAATTATTGCGCAAATTAAATGTAATTTATAATGTTTACACATCGGAAATGCAACGGCCACATGTATAATATCAATTAATTACAAAATGAATTTGCATCTAAGTAAATAATTACAAATGTAATTTGATTATTAGCATGCGACTTACGCATATTATACAATTACGAAAATTAGCTCATTAAACGATCGTTTTTATTGAATTCAATCGATCGCCGTTTTTTCTGCCTGCCACCAAGAATAATGATGTCAACAAGTTGTAAAATTAAAAACATTACACCTAAATCACCTCGACCATAAACAAACGAGTAATATTCGTCAAATTGGTGTCTTAAAGTGAGCACTTAGCGCACGATTCATGTGCAAATTCATTTCCAATGTATTTATAGGCAAATTATGCAAATTTATCAACGCTGAATTATTTTACAAGTTCTATTTTTAACCGCGGATTCCTCAAATATGCGAATATTATATTGAACGCGTGTTAGTTGCGCCATGATTGCCATTACACGTGTAACAAGAAATGTCAAACAAACAAATTCGTACCATTCCGCCAACGCGTAACCAGTTTTGCAGTTATCTTTGTATGTTTACAAAGAATATTCGCTGAATTCTTCGCAAAATTCAAATCATTTTATATGCGACTAATTAGTTAAGAAATTATTCCATTAAAGAAAAGTTTGGTGAACTTACCCCTACAATTAAATTAGTACCTCGTAGTTGTTCTCTGTTCCAAATCTTGTAAAAATTTTGGATTCTCAGCAACTTTGAAATTCATCAAAATATCTGTAACAAATGAAATATGATTAGAACTATTTGTCTGCAAAGCCTCCAACTTTGTTTTATACAATTCAAAAAGAAAACGAAATCCTGGGGAAAAATTGAAAGTGAACATCGCAACTTGAATTTAAATTCTAAATTCAAAACCTTCAAGCACCAGCAATCAAATGTAATGTCATTAGGATACGCCTGGATACGGGATGGCTGCATGTCACCCTGTAAGGTACTATGTCGTAAGACATCATCCCGTCTCATCCAGGTTTAATATTTGAAATGGCATTCAAATGAAGGAACACGATGCGCGCATAACTACCGCCAGAGCAGCCTGATCTCTCCTCTTCGACAACGATGAACACCATATAATTGACAGTTGTAGATGAATATCGAGGGTGTCACATCGCGGGGGCGTCGGTCGCACCCGGTCTGGAATGTCCGGATCGAGCGAGCTCTTGCACAATGCCGCCCCCAACGCACAACAATACAACGGGCAAAGTGAGATATTGAATTTTTCGCGTTCGCCGCATTCTTGGATAGCCGCCCTCGTCGCCTGCAAGATGAGGAGGAATTGCTGTCACAACCTGCGTGAACAACCAACCGACCAGTCAAATGATATACGCTCATTGCGAGCTGGATGGCAAATTGCGATTTAATACTCGTGAGCAATTCCATTACATTTAATTAACGACTTATCAGATCGTAATTAACGAAAATCTCATGACTAGTGGACATTAGCATCCTCTAACTGTGCCCTCCATGCTCTTGTACGACTCACTGGAGCAATTGTCTATGTACCTCAGTGTTGGAAGGCATTTGTTACTCACGCTTGTTGCTACAATAACGCCGACGATATGAATTATGTCTATTCTATGGAAATATGTAAGCACAAGTAACGAACAAATATCTTCCACCGAGCAAATGTGTGTGTGCACCGTTCAACAATATTCACGTACAGCAACAGCAGCGCAATGTGTAGTTTGCGTTCGGCACAAACTACGTTAATTAGTTTTAAAATATGATACAATTACTGAAGTTTACTTTATTTACGTGCGCTCTCTCGCATCCGATGCGTGCGCGCTTCCTCACAATGCCTTCCCGCGCGCATGGAACACGAACTGATAATATTTTACAAAATACGTCAAAATAGAGAGCATAACACGAGCGTAATTACGGATATTTAATAACGCAAACCATCCACGAACACCACTCCAAATGATCGCACCGAATAACTGTGCTCGTCGTCTTGTGAATGACTTCTTTATTCACGTTGTTTTCGTTGTTTGTTTATCATTGTATCCAATGACTTGAATTTAATTAGCTTCATATCAAGATTGGGTACCAAATAATTCACGAAAAGATTAAAAAATGACGAGTCATAAATTTCTGAAGTGAAATGTTATTTTCAAATTCCTCATTTCCGGTGTAGAGTCCTAAATAATTGTCTAGCTATGATATTTACAAAAAAAGTTTTTTGAATACTTTAGTTACTAATGAAATGAATTTAGTTCCAGAAAATACTAAAAACACTAATTAGTGCATGTGATAATTTTTCTCCAAGTCAGGTTTTTCAAATATTTGTCTAAATTATGGTAATCTAGTACATTGATAGTTAAACTAAATGTTAACTACTAGAATTTAGAAAAATGTTTACTGAAAATTTTGTTGTCAATTAGAAAATAACATTGGAATAATTCGAAAATCTTTCATTGATAAGGAAACGAATTTTTCCTGAAAAATTACCCAAAGTAAAAAATTTCCATGTTTATATAATAGTACATTTTATATCTGAACTTTGGACAGAAGTTCCGAATATTTAAAATGAATATTTGTTTGAATATTTCCTGTATCAGTTAAATTTCCGGTATGAATTTCTGAACATCCTTTGAATATTCTAAAAGCAAGTGATTTGCGTAATTGTGCAGCAAGTGAATGTAGAAAATGCAATAATTAATTCCGGAGAATTTCTTTGAGTTTTAACGATAAAGTTGTTTGCAATACAATTAAAATCCGAAATTTCCACATAAATAAGAAAATTCTGCTGACTTTGTATAAAAATTCCAAAAATTATACCATTGTCATTGGAGCGATTGCGAAATTCAGACAGCGTTTTCTCCATGCGTTGCCAACACACAATAAATACAATCACAAATGCTGCGCTTCTAGTTGCGAATACGGAAATCGCAACAGCCAGCGAGCAAGCAAACGCGTCCCCGACTGACAAATGTCTTGGGCAAACATGTGGCATATGAGATTGTCTCATGTTGACTCCGAAGCGCGCCCGACTCGGCCCCGATGTTGTTCGATATGAAATCATAACGAGTGCAGTGCAAATACGAGTTTCTAATTGAAATCTGGACCGCTATTGACCCAGCAAACACTTGTCCACTGCGATCAATCGGCCACGACGTCGTCGTCGTCGTCGTGGTCGTCGATGATCACGACGATGATGATGATGATGATGGCAATGATACTGTGGGGGGAAAACGTACCATACGCCATGCCATTTCGCCAGAGTTGTCATCAAAACGCGGACATGTGGCGCGGCCCCAGGGCACTTCAACATCGCAAAATGCATTTCTGCGTTCCCAGCATCGCGGCATTTCTGCGCAATACACACAACACATGCATCGACTTTGTAGCAATGTTTCGATGAGTTTGTTTCTCATCATAAACGAACGATGCGATATTTTATTACGTTTACGTTGTGTTTATAGGCCAACTGAAACTCAGTCGTTTGATTGATATAGATTATTAAGGGAAGGATTCCAAAACTGTATAAAATATGCCACTTAGGTTGCAAAAATAAGGGCATTGTGCAATATTAACTTTTTCGCATGGATTAGCAGCCAGATTAATATTTTCGCGCATCAACAAAAAAATGAAATTCTGCAAGTAATAAACAAAGACTTGTACTCTTCCTAGTTCTGCCGTTTTTGCATTTTAATTTAAATTAAACCATTGTTGAAAGTGCGTTCTGATCACACATCTACACAGACAGCCATATCGAGTTTAATTAGAATAATGATGGCGGCATTCGTTGGCGAATGTTATAAAATTTCCATTTACTTAATATGATTATTTTCGTCAGCGTTGACGTTTTCATCGGTGCGTCTTTTTCGCGTTTTACGATCAATATAAAACCGTAAAGATGGAAAACCGCCGCGGGCTATTATTGGCTTAGTGACAGCGCTAGAGGTCCGCCTCACGCGCGCAAAATTGTACGAAATCTTCGACGGCGGTGGCGAAAATTGTTTGCCGTCTCTCCCAAACATTGGGCACGCAGCAACACCATCATCCCAATATACATCGTTTACACGTGTATTTTCGGGGAAAAAGCAACTTTCTGCTTGTTCAACAACGAACGAGGCGCGCGCGTTGTTATTTTTGTCGAAATTCGAATTATAAATGATCGCGACGTGTCTTTCCTGTGTCATCGCATTTTTCATAAAATATAAATAAGCCGGGGGCCGTTAAATAGCCGTGAGCGACGTGCCGCGGGAAACGCCAACACGACGAGGATGACTTCCAAGTTTCGGGATGTGAATGTGAAAACGTGGAATTTGCCGCTTTTAAAATGTCATACAAAATACCGACAGACACTCTGATGATGATAATGATGATGATGATGATAAGTACGATGATGTCGACGACGACATTGGCGCTTTTTCAATGTATTCCCGTTTGCGTTCCCGGAATAGTGCATGTGTGTCAGGGGGGGTACAGGACGACACCACCGAATGCTCCCAAGCTCCTGGGTGCTCTGTACCGGGGCGTCCCGACGCGTGTCCTACACATGTAGAGCGCGCCGTACAATTAATGTCGGATGTAATGCACGAGCAGCGGCTTTGTCTCCGGTTGTTTATGGCTTATTGCAGGCCGATATAAAAGCTATTGATTCGGAACGATTACACGGCCCGGTCGTGTCCAGCAAACTGATCTATGCGCGCATATCCGATGGCCGTTGTTGCTTGCGCGCATTGCAGACCCACCGAACGAACGAACGACTTATTGCTTGCAGACATTTCCAAGCAAATCACTGCGCTTACTCCACAACATCTATCTATGAGGGGATGTGTATTAAATATGATAATATATCGTGATACTTAACGTAGATAAATTGCGCTATAAATAACCGTTTCCCATGTTTTCTGCCAGAATGAGACGGGGCAATAAAATTGCAATTTGGCGAATTAAACTTTAATGTTCGTCATGGCAAGCGCATCCATACATTGAAAGGAAACGTAAATATTTGGAAACCGTTTTTCGCACAACGTAAGCAGCGACAATGGCGAATGAGCGCGCGCATCTGCAAATCCCAAAACCGCACTAAATCACACGTAATATAAACACAACAAGCCGAAATGTGTAGAAGGAATCGTCGATACATCATCTGATTCTCTGCACTTTTATTTGTATGCATTTACCTTTGAGCACTTGAGACGATCGCCCGATTATTCATAATGCTTTTGACATGTACAAGAAGAAGACCCACCAAACCAGAGAACATGGGATCCCAACTTTTTTCAATATCAACACCGAAGAGATACAATATGGCAACAATATTTACACCGAAATATTCGTTCTGGTCATGCTCGCATCGCTCACGAATGGGATTAACGAGCGCAAAAGGGCATTCAAACCGCACGCGGGGCTTTGTCATAAGCGCTATGCAAACAGAGCCATTCGAATTGAAATTTTTCGACAATAACCACCCCGAATGATGCGCGCCCATCGAATAAATGCCATGTATCGCACACATGTATGTAAATAGTGATTATTATAATGCAGTGAGAACTGCAAACAGAATTAAATCGAACAATGTTGCCGATTGAATGTAACCCCCTGGTCTCAGCGTGTTCGAAAACGATTCGAAGCATTTAGCGTCCAATGTGCTAATGGTTGGGGCATTAAATTGCGTGCTGTGAATCGTTCTTTTTGCGCGCGCGTCTTTCCTTCTGCTTTGTTGGCCACGCCAAATTGTATAACGAAAGCTATAGATTATATGCAGATGAATATAATTAAGGCCGCTCTTGCGCCACACCAATGGTCGAGTGCAAAAATTATTTTATAAATTTAGCGCCGTTATATATCAAGCGAAGGAGCACTTGCGAGTGAAGTGCCCAAAGGAAAAATTCCGACGTGGGCACCTCCTTTTTCTAATACGATCTCTAATGCATTGCATACGCGATGCGAAAAGACAAAACAAGAAGCGAGCTCCTCGTGTTTACGCACCGCCAGGACCTAAGGGTTTAATTATGTCAGAATCATATTTCATCTGCAGATAATATACAAAACCGAGCCGGTCTGCTGCTGGGGTATGCCACAAGGAAATGTTTTAAACCAGGGACCCACCACTACCATGGGCTTTGTGGTCTTGCATCATCCCAGGCTGGACAGTGGTCACTTTGGTCCCGTTGACCAGAGGGGTACTTAATTTAATAGACATTATTCTCACTCCTTGACTCCATATGCGTCTCTGAGCAAATGGGAGCGATCTGGACTTTGTCTCCCCGAGTGTTTGCTGCCCATTCAACAAGCGCGTCTTGTCACGACCAGTTTCGTTCATTTTTCAAACCAAACTGCTGCTGCTCCTGACGACCAACATGCACTCGCTCTTAACTTATCGCCTCTAATTACTTCCAAATTAAATACTCGGATGCAATTGAATTGAATCGGGAGGGATCTCAACGAGGAATAAAAAGTGCGTGCCAGCCCACACACGTTTTTCGTCTCACGTGTCATTTGTCTCGAACAAATGCGGGGCATGCCAAACTGCTTGGAGAATAATTACTTTGACTGAGTTCCTCCTTGTGCGTTTTTTTCCCTTCTTCCGCATTACATTGCACGTCTATCGGATGAACGAAAGCGTTCTTGGGAATGTTTTGAATATCATCGACGAGGCGTTTAGTTTCCCGTTGGGGCGAAGACGACGCGCTTCACGCATGTTTACGGATATAAATTAGTCAACTATATATCATGTGACAAAACAGTAAGTAGTCACACATCTGGGCGCATACGCATCTATCTCGAGATCTTCAGGCGTCATTATGCGACGATAAAAAAGCGTCCAGGTATGAAGCACTATCGTAAAACTGTCGTCTGGATTGGAGCAAGATTGTTTCGCATCCATATCCTGTTTTAAAAGTTGTTTTATAAATACAGCGACAATAATCAAGGGGGATTCTATTATTAATTCGATATTGAATGCAGCGAACTTTCAGATACAGATTTTGCCCCATAAAAGTTTTAAACGTACCAAGTCGTTTCTGAAGACCTGAGACTTGGTCCTAACAATCCAACTAAAAATTAGTAAACTACTAATTTGCATTTTGATTCCGCAGGTTTCTGATACAATTTTTGCAACTTGTATCAATTTCTAATTACTCTGATGTCATTACGTCTTGACCTTACATAACGAAGTCGAAGTGACAATGTGATAAGTGCAATACGTCATGGTCGAACATGTGTCTATGATTTTATGGTCAGCGGAGTCGCTCCCGCGCACCCGTAACTAATCGCGCACAGCTCTGCTCATGACAATCTTCGCATGAATTATTCACGCGAGGATGCTTCCAATGTATACGAGTAGATAGACTCCGACTCTATCGGC
>JARJDZ010006666.1:0-13140 GCA_030264555.1 Aleochara sp. GC000083
CAGTTAAATGTATCATTTAAATAAAACTAATTATTCATAATTTGTTTAAGTTGCTCTAGTAAATCTCTTACACCTCGAATACAATAGAGATCGGTGCATGAAATTCCCGAAAAATATCTGTTTTATCATTTATTTATCTTTTTTGAAGTCAAATATTTAATGTAGATTTGGGAGAAGATAACACCAAACATAGATAGTACCTTAAAACATTAACTTATGCATTTGTTACATCAATTACATTACATTTTGATTAGTAATCATTCTAATTGAATACATATTCAACCGAAAAAACAATCGTTTTGATATATTTTATATTTCTCAAAATTGTCCGGCCAAAATCATACGTATAATTCGAAGGACTTCCGGTTTAGTAATCTTGTTTTTAGATACAGAATGATTTGTTCTGAACAATACAAAATTACTGTTTGATACTCGGCAATAAGATTATAATTAATGCGTTGACCATGACGAAAATTACAGTAGAAACACATAAATGTAGTCTTTTGAAAATAAAGAAATTAATTGGATTGAAATTAATTACCTTTAGAATAGGTACAACAAGCCATATCACACAAATGACTGGTAAATGAGAAATAGAAAAACAAAACTTTGTAGTTGCATAGATCCAAAGTTTAAAAAATACAAGACTATTAAATCCAAGAAGTTGAAAATAGTGACAAAAATTTTGCAATTTGAAGGACAGGATGGATTATTCCATTAATCATTAAAGCATTTTCATTATCCTTTTGTGTAACATTATAAAAGGTTCCAATGACACAAATCATTAGAAAATATAGGGCAATGAAGCCCGGGCCAATTTTGTCCAGAACCCAAATGTCAGCAACAGCTTATACTCGTTAAATGTTATCAAGATTAGGGTCAGCTATTACGTTTAAAATGCTATCAGGATAAGTGGCAATAATCATAAATGTTTTTGTTTACGTTTTCGGCCTTTGTTTTGATTTCTACCCTAGATATTGTGTTGGCATTTACGTGTCATGTCAGTTGAAACATTCAATAACTTATTGATTAACAAGAACTTGCTGCGATGTAACCGCGATGTAAACAGAAACGAGCCTAACGATTCCCATTTCTAATTTTATTATCTTGATATCATGATTGTTTCATACACTTATATTGTTATCCCGAACATTGAGACAAACTCATCAACTTCTTAACTTGCATATAGAGATAAAATCTAGATCGGTGATGTTAAAACTAAAATTTAAGTCCTAATCAGTCGTTAATCAGTTGTCATTAGCTTCATTTGAATTTTTAGGATCATTCCAATACATGAAAAACTTATTATTCTCAAATCTGGATCTTCTCTAAAATTTTTGAAATCATACTTTTAGGACTTCTGCTTTGAAAATGTCTAGTATTATGATCCACAATAACAAACCTTTGAGCGTTTCTAAGTCGTTAGAGTTGAGACTGGCTGATGTCATGTCAACAGAGCAAACACGCTATATTAATTTTAATTAAAGTTGCATTATTCCCACCATTCCCTTAATAGACATTAAACACACAAATTGTCGTCGAGCAGACGTATTTTTGATGTCGCCAATTCTCATTTCTAACTAAATGTAGCGCGACTAAAATTTGAGCCAAACATGACATTTCCGAGTATTTCCTAATGAATCACATTTTTTGTACATTTATTACAATCGAATGGAAATTAGAAAAATAATAATAAAATTGTCTGTGGTCAACCATAGCGTTGCATGATTAGTAAAAAAGGGTGTATCCTTCATGATGTTTATGTATACACAAATAAAATAGTAAAAGCTTTCTTTTTAGGTCACAGCAATTACTCTAGACGTACCACGCCTGGAATAACAATTGGTAAATATCGACGCAATTGGCTGCATTTGGACGCATCGTTGACGCCAACTTGTTTATATAATGAATTTTAAGTATAGTCGTATGGTCATTGATCACGCTAAATCGATTTGAACATTAGCTTCAGCAATGTGTCTCCCTTAATTTAATAACAGTCGCTAGATTGTTATCACACTCATTTGCAAATAGCATTTGTTAATTTTAAGTAATTGATCATGAGTAATTACAATGACACTTTCTATTCTATGCCATTATCCAAAAATATAATCGATAGTTTGAAAGAATTGTGATGCACAAAGTAGATACTCTTATGATCCTCAATAAAAGACTCATTATGCAATTATGGAAAATTACGTTTTGTTGAACACATTCGACTATTCGCCTCAGAATTTTTAGCATTATTAATAATTACAGGCAAGAAAAATACCTATTCTTTGAAATTTAAAAATAAAAAAATAAGTAACGCCATCTGTTATAAATTACAAACAAACTTGGTGAATAAATTTTATAATTATTACTGTAAATATTACCTAGAAGCATAATAATATATTATTCCACAAAATGAGAAAATGAATTCCTAGATTTGAATTTTTAGAAACTTTGAAATACCTTTTGTCGTCATGGTAACAATTGAAATTACTGAAGTTATTATTTTAAACAAAAATATTAAATCAACAAATGATTGTTCGTTTTAATTGCAATAAATTTTTGAATTCATTGCTTATTCTGTAAATAATCGTTCTAAATGGAATCCTACTTTTTATTTTCTCTGGATAAATGTTTCATATTCGATTTTGTTGCCTCTAAGGAATTTGCCTTATGAAAAACGCGATAATATGAAAACGAATCGTGCAATTACTGTTGACTAAAATACATCACATTCGCAAAAAAAATTGGTTACTATAACCATATATTACTATAACCAGAATCAAATATTTAAGGTTTATTTAACATGCCAAAATTTATAAATTTTGATATATTTCTGGTGACATCTGACATTTTGTTATGTCAGTTTGCAACTTCTTTGAAATACTTCTTCTCGTATAGAATAAATATTTCACATCCTCCAAAATCAAACGAATTAATAGAACTCGGTGCATTTCCTCTTAAATTTATATTACTTGTGTTTACGACTCGAAAGCAATTTATTATTCCGTTTTTCATTGCCAGCGATAGAGGTAAACTCAAGGTTTTATACACAAGTAAAGTACTTGAACAAGTCTTGGATAAACAAATTATATTTAGATCCAATTAAAAACTAGAGTAAACTCACATAACAAATGAGTAGCATTAAATTACTTACAAAGTGTTCATAGTTACTGATTAGTGGCGATTCATATTAATCACAGGAAATTCCATGAATACTATTTATGAAATAAGTAAACAATCTATTTTAGAATGCATTCGATACTTCAACGATAAGTAGCTATTTAGCATACAAATACCGGGTGGAATTTTAAAATCAGTCAATCTAGTTGAATAGTTTTGTAATAAAGTTCTTATGTTGAATGTTATACACAAATGTTATACACAAAGAACATAAGATACGTTTTAAATATGATTACCATACTGAATTATTACTACAAATCAAATCGGAAATATGATAAAATCGATATGGCGTATAATAAGTTGCATACACTCGTGCTGTCAAATAATTTTTCCATCATTTCTTGTTGTATGACGTTAAAATTTCATGTGAATACTTGACAAACTGGAATAAAAGGTGAGTAATCAAAATTACCATAAATTAAGATTAAATTAGATTAATTATGATAAGATTGTAATAAAATGATATTTTTCACATATCTTCACTTAATTTTGCGAATTATATTTATTTGTAATTCACACTGAATTTTCAACAGATGGCGCTACAAGTTTTTAAATTCCTAATGATAAAATCATTAGAATCATAGAATATTTCTTTGTCATGGAACTTTAAAAACTGAAAATATGTATGTTACTTTGGAGAATTCTTTAAAACAAAAGTTTTGTGGGTTTAATCTATTAAATAATTACGAATGTGAATAAAAACATGTAGTGCCATCTATAAGACAAGAAATACATCTATTTCGTCATCTGACTTTGATGACATTTTCAATTTAAAAATGTCATTCGAATGAGTGAAAATGTTTCCACATTCACTGTAAACCTACTCTTAGGAATAAAGCAAAATAAATAAAGAGTTAATAATTCAGTGGTTTCAGAAAAAAAACACAAAGCTGCACAAGAAATGAATCAATGTCGGGCGGACCCCGAGTGCAACAAACTTGAATTACCCAGCACGAACGCGTTGCATTCATGTATTGAATGCAGGACCCCGACCTCCCGATTACTCTTCCCGGGCAAATCGAACCTGGCTGGATGTGCTTCGGAATTCCCATCCACTAATGGAGACATGTTTTTTGTCAGCGATTAAAAACGACTGCACTTGTTATTGTCAGTCAACACATGAAACACGACACCGAACTTGATGAGATTGAAAAATGTTTTCCAGGTTGTTTGTGCAATAATCGAACGGCGAGGGCACTGGACTGGGATCGTCCCGGACGGGGGTGAAACCAGCCACGGGAGACGGGAATATATTTGTGCGAGACTAGACGGCGACGCGGCGCCAACTACTGGTCCGTAATAACGGGAAGATGCCCTGGGATGTGAGATTAATCCCTTAATCTGAACAAAGCCGCCGAGGACACTCGTCTATTTATCGGATTTTATATGATGTGGTGGTAGCTTAACGAGCCGATTACTGCAAGACATGTTTTCCATGAGCAACAGCCTATTTTTAGTGGCTGCTCTGAATGTATGATCCCATTTCTCATGCTTTAAGTATCTATAAATCAAATCTATGTTCTTAGGACTTATTTTTTTTTTGTTTCAAAATCTCGAGTACAAGAATACAAGTTTTACAATATAGACAGGAACCTTGGAGTAAAAATATGATAATTGTTTGGTGGAAATGTAATATGGTCAATACGAAACCCAAACTGAACAATGGAACTGCAATTCAGTGAGTACTCATTGTCTGGTTTTAGCATCCTTTCTGTAGAATTTTTAGAAATTTTTCGGCCGACCGAAAATGTAATCCCAACCAGCTGCAGAGAGGTTTTCTTTTTCGTGGTCCTAGGCAAATACATCTGTCAGTGCACATGTTTTGAACAAAGAATAGATCAGCTGTAGGTAAGCAATTCATACAGAATATCCATATGTTTTGAACAAAGAATAAATCAGCTGTAGGCGAGCTATTCTTCTCTATTTTCAAAATAGTGACCATTTCTGCATCATCAGACACAATAAAACAGGAAAAGACCGAATAACAATAAAGTTCTAAAACTTTTGGTTGACATTTTTCTTAAAAAGTAACTCTTGATAATTCAACAAAGAGAAATTGAACAACAACAAAAACAAGAGCTTCACCTCTAATCATTTACCATCCAAATAGTTTATATTTTGTTTATATTATTAGCAAAACAGACGACAATCGGCTTTTTAGAAGAGCAACTAAATTTCTCGAGCTTGACACAACAAAATTCTAAATTTAAAGTCATGTGAACAAGTTGTAAACAAAAAGCAAACTTACCAAGTATAAAACACATTCACTAGTGACGCAAAACTGGAATAATTGCAAGTCAAATCCTACAGAGACACGTTTGGCAATTCTGCGATTTAATCACAATTATCAGTTATCAGGGAACGATAAGACTCAATAGCGCGCTAATCCGGTATTACTGAACGGCTGATAAGAAAATTCATCTCATTTTAATCGCCTCCATATAGGCTGGTGATTTAGTTGAGAGTTTTAAGTTTATTTCATGAATGAATCTAATGATGAGAATAGCTTGCTGGTATTTTAAGACTGCGTAGACGATAGGAGATAAAAATACAAGCATGGCGCATCCTCTCAAATAAACTTCCTATTCATATTCATCCATAAAGTACAAAATAATTTTACTTAAAAACAAAACATTTGAAACTTACCTGCACAACGAGTGAAATCAGTGCAGCAAGCTGAGTGTTTCGGTGACACAAAACACGTTCCTGCTCTTGCTTCTCCTTTCTACCTGCCTGACGATGCAGAAAACGCACTTCGGAGCCAATGATACTTGTGGAATGTGTCGGACCTCTTCCGAAGAGCGCCCGCAACCAACTAAACTGAAGAAGCGCTCTCGTTGGAACGATGGCTTTCACTGCCTTCAATAAATCTCTTTCGCACATGCGTTTTTGAACTATATACAAAATGATTACACGTATGATTTCGGATTTCACAACAAGTATCTATTTGCGTACAGCACAATGCATTCTTGAAGTAATACGTGACTGTAATTAATTAATATTGCAAGGCAATTGTGTGTACAAAATGGTCAAATTGATTGTCTTGCAATATGTGCACCTGTTGCGATAGACGGCGTATTCGCTGGCGACCTGCGCACCCAACAACGTCTGAACTATTACTAATCCACTTACCAGCTCCAATGTTGTTGCAATGCCTGCACAAAATCACGCAGCTCGAATGTAACAAGCATTAATTTCTCGTCTTTCATAGTTGATCCTTCAATTTCAACGGCCGCTCAAGTTGTTTAGCTGCTAATAGGATAATATCAGTTAGATTTTAGCTTAATTTCTCTACTTACTTGTAAAGGAATTGTTACCGCACCTCCATTGTTTACTAGAGAGATCACCAAATATATAGAAAAGTGGGATTTGAAGAGTTTGCTTTCCGTTTAAGTTTCTAGGTTATATTACATTTTTGCAAAAGGTAGAAGTTTTTTTAAGTTTCTTTGTCTGTAAAAGATGCAATAGCAATTTATTTATTCAACTATTTTTATCCATATTTAATAAGGCTTTCGCAGTTTTGCGAATAGTTGTTTTAAACATTAATATTTTACTGTACAAAATCAAATGGTAAATTGTAGGTTATATTTCATCTGAACAAAAAGTACATTTTTAAAACATTTCTTTATTTTTAAAAGATTCAATTGCAGCATAATCATTTGACTATATTTATCCCAGTCTAATATGAGCTTCACAATTTTGCGAATGCTTGTTTTAAACATTAAGTTCAAATTGGAATGGCATTGAAATGTGTAAAACTGGGGAAGTGTAGTTTCAGAAGTTGAATTTGCCGCCACGAGATGTTTCTTTCGATGTCATTAATTGTGTAGATGTCGTGGCGGTCGGTTTCCTTTCGCGTAGATGAAGTAGCGTAAGCGTGGCTAATCAAGGTACAAAAAGGTAATGTGCATCAAAAATTAGGGATCGTTGACGTTCGCCTCGCGATTCATTTGGGATAACAGCAGGCTGGGGGTGGATTGCGTGCGGATCGAGTGCATTTTGGAAAATTACGTCAGTGCGAAAGTGACGTGCGGGCCCCGTTCCGTTCCGCGTTTCGCAAACGTCAATAAAACGCACGCACACAGCCGCACACCGACGGCGCCGCAGCGAGCCCATACAGTAACATCTCGACACACTCTTGTCTGGCAGTCTTTTCAATTCGGCTCTAGAGGGTTGCGCCGCCTCGCACACCCAAAAAACAAATTCTACCTCGCCAATACGATAGAAATTCATAGTTCACGCGCCGCACGCACCCAGTTCCGGTCGCAAGTTTGACCATCGCGTTCGGCGAACGCTGATACCATTCATTCCGGTGTTCGACCAGTGATTGCAATCGTTTTCGCATTTTTTCCAGGAAAATGAGTAGCTCTGAGGAGGTATCGTGGATCTCATGGTTTTGCGGACTGAGAGGCAATGAGTTCTTCTGTGAGGTGAGTGATCATCTCATATGCATGCACCTCACACACCAAATGTGTGTTTAACACAATGCACATGGATTGCAGGTTGATGAAGATTACATACAGGACAAATTTAATTTAACTGGATTGAATGAGCAAGTACCACACTATAGGCAAGCTCTGGATATGATATTAGATTTAGAACCAGGTCAGTTTTGATTCTTCAATGTTTGGCTACTTGCTGATGATTCCAATTTGATTCTTTCCTTTCAGATGATGAATTAGAAGATAACCCCAATCAGTCAGACCTGATTGAGCAAGCAGCAGAAATGCTCTATGGTTTAATTCATGCTAGATATATTTTAACAAATCGTGGGATTGCTCAGATGATTGAGAAGTATCAGTCGGGTGATTTTGGACATTGCCCAAGAGTATACTGTGAATCCCAACCCATGTTACCTTTAGGTAAGTGCACTTATTCTGAAGAGTTAACATTGTTATTATTTTACGTGATTAAGGTCTATCTGATGTTCCTGGAGAAGCAATGGTGAAATCATATTGCCCAAAGTGTATGGATGTATACACGCCTAAATCGTCACGACATCATCACACTGATGGTGCTTATTTTGGTACTGGATTCCCACACATGTTGTTTATGGTGCATCCAGAATACAGACCTAAGCGTGCTACAAATCAGTTTATTCCAAGGTAGAAATTTCATTTACTCATCACGTTATGCACTTATCTCCTACTCTTATGTATTTTTGTTTGCTTTTTAATTTTGCTCTATTTAATCCCTAAATTGATTCATTGTAGTTGCTTGTGCACACTCCTTGGAGTTTAGCTATTAGTTTAATGGTGTACATAGTTTGAGATTAAGTAAATTGATATTCGTAAATTAGTCACTAGAAATTGATGATATGGGCTATAACATGATTTTACTTTCTTTGATTGTCATAGGTTATTTGGATTTAAAATACATCCACTGGCATATCAGCTGCAACAGAATGCTGCATCTACATTTAAAGCCCCAATGCGAGCCAGTATCCCCTACAACAACGGCAAACGTTAAATAGAGTAGCAAGCTTAAATTATCTACTAACATCCAAAAAGAGAAACCAGATTAAAATCATAACTATATATAAATGCACCTTTAAGAAACATTCAATGCTAATCAAAGAAGAAACGTATTGCGGATTAAGTGTGACTATTTTCACTTTGCCTATGGCGCCATTCGACACCATGGACTAAGGAACAACTACAACAACAATAATTTATCTGTAATTCTTATTGTAATAAAATGCGAGATGTAATTTAATTTGCAAGCAGACAGAGGAGGAGAGAGTGGAGCTTACATTGCTGTTATTGAATCGATAGCTGGATCTAAATAATATTAGCAATTGGTATAAATAAGGGATTATTTAGAATGCCAATATTGATGTTAAAAATTAGGTAAGCGATGCCACATTTATGCTGAATGCAAAGTAAGATTACATGTACATAGATTGCAGATGAGTAGACTATATTACAAGCTCCCATATGTTCTCTTCTTACTTTCCTTCTGTATAAATGCGGCGTTAGAGATTCCACACAATTATTGTGTAATGCTATATGAATTTGAAAATTTGAAATCACTATGCATGCGTGACTTACTATGCGGATGTTAGCATAACATTAAGATTTGAGAATATCTAATCCAGCGAGTTTCCCTGTTGAATTGAAACTCGTCATTAATGGTAGAATACCTGTTCTCGTGTAAGATTTATACCTTTGTTCTTGACGACTGAATTTAGTTGTGGCAACGAGTAGACGAAACCAGTTCGATTTACATTATTAGTTAGATTAACTGATTGTAAGCTCCCGTTTATTTGAAAGGTTCTGTTGTTTCATTCTTTGGGTAATAATTATTATTTGAAAAAAACATGTTTCTATGCATTTAGTTGTGTAGTAGCAAGAAGCAACCAATAAATTTCTCTTATTTTTCAAGTTGTCGTTAGCATGATACACGTCCTATGAGTTAAAGAGTATCGTGATCGCCTTCTCGCTCCGTGGCCAACCCGAAATGATGTCGGGACTCCCTGTGAGGTGTTCAAGTATCCCCTTTCTGCATCTGATTTTGTTGTTCAAGTAGTTGTTGCAGCGATTGCGGCACTGAGCTGGTGAACAGTGACTGTTGACGCATATCGGGATTGAGATTCCGTAGCTGCGGCAGCGTCGGCGACCAGCTTGTAGTATTGAATAATGAATAGCCAGGAGCATTCGAGTTCTGAAAGACGAATCAAATTAGCTGAGGTCATGCGTGTTGAATGCATATATTACATTAGCTTGATTACTCCCGGGAATATTATCCGCAGTAGCTCCAATATGCTGATTGCTTTCGTTGAGCATGACCTGCCGCATTGAGAGACCGGATGCTCCCAAACCCATTGAGTTGTTTTGATTCGTGTTAGGATTTCGGGTGCCCCAAGGGGAGAAAAGCTCCTGTTGATTCGGTGGCATGGGTCCATAATTTATCGGATTAAACACGTGCTTGGTATAGGATTGAGGTGGAGCTACTGATCCTGGATGCTGTTGCATCGAGCCCTGCGAGGTGCCCTGCATCCACCAGTTGCTTCCACGGTCTTCTCGAGGAAATGGTACGCCGTACGAATGATCCATTAAATTTCCAAAATTCATAGGTGCGGAAGGCGGGGGATGTTGGAACATATTCTTATTTGCCATATGTGGTGGCATGCTTGGAGGAGGAAAATTGGGCACTTCCAGGCTTTTCTGGAATTGGGCATTATCCATTTGGACAAAACCAGCGTTACTCTGTGGCGGCATTGGTATTTTTGGAGGAGGCGCATAATTGTAGAATTCCTTTTCGTTATTCAATAAACCTGGATGGCTTTGGTTGAAGGTTTGGGTACGAAATTGCTGATTATTGTTTGCAATTGGAGGGATATTTTGCTTTGGTTTCATAATTTGTTGGCTCTTATCATCGGCATCCGTGCTGAATTTAACCTATAACAATTCCAAATCGTAATTTTCCAACGGTATTTAATTGATTTATAAACAAACCTGTTTGTTCTCCTCCAATTTCTTGTAAATTGATTGAAGGGCCACGTTTTGGGTGACGCGTTTCATTTTGGAGTTATCAAACTTCGGAACTGTAGTTGCAGCATTAGCTGCTTCTTCCTGTGATATTTTATTGCGTTCTTCACGCGACTTTTCAAGAGAACCCTGAGGTTTTAAAATGCCAGCTTTCCTTTCAAGCCCTAGAATTTACATACCCAAGTTACAAGAATGCTAAAATGCACATGCCATTGTTTTGTACCTTTCCAAGTTGGGTCTTCAATACGATCAGCAATTGTAAAACTTTTCATTTCCTCCAATAATTTACCAGTTGGATCAGGTTGAATGCAAGCGGGTTCAAAAACGAGAATGTTGTCAACATGTTTGCTATAAAACAAATCAAAATCATAAACATTTGCTCATTAAATACCTTTGTTTTTTACTTACCTTATTATCAGTTTGCTGCCATTCAGATCGAGAGTTGTTAGCCATTTACCTATTTCAATTAGACGCCATGCTTGAATATGTTTTTCCTCCTCGCTTTCCAACGGCGTTTCACGAAATTTTAAGTCATTAAATGCAGTCTGCAATGGAATAAACCCTTGAAATTCCTTGTCATAAAATAGGGGCTTTGTTGAGACTAAAAAAGGAAATATTAATATCCAAAAAAATAAAATTGACAATGCTTCTACCCACAATTGTCACTATTATACATGGAATCGACGTGTTCTCTCATAATATTTAAAAGTTTGCAATATCCAGGCCAAATCTGTAAGCGACTTGCAAATTCGACTTCATTTAGGAGTTCTGGTTTGGTTTTAATCCAAATTAAAAGCAATCGAACTAAAACAAAGCAGTTAAACACTCCAATTTTCTAATATCACTGTAGGAATTCTTACTGGCAGGCAATGCACTATATTCCAGAATAGTTGCATCATTTTTTAACGTATACACGGGCAAGAGGAAAGCACTTAACGAACCGGCGAGTAAGGCCAGAATTATGCGCCATGTGGTTTTCTCTTCCTGTGTCAATTCGCCGTCACCTGCATGATGCAAAGCAAACATATTTATGATTGTCATCATGATTAGTTGATGTTGTGTAAAACTCTGTGTAGCCACAAGCGCCGTCAATGCTCCGTTGATGCTCTTTAAGCAAACTTCTGCCTGCTTTAGTTCGCACTTGGTATGCAATAATGAATGGATCTTCAAAAACATATTAATGAATTCATTTACAGACATTTTTGTTTGGATTTCTTGAATTGTCCTACAAATTATCAATTATAACTTCATGTTAATGGAGATTGGGGCCACAGTGAACTGCAGAGTTATGAATAATCATGCATGTTTAATGCAAATGCTTACTGTTCTTTGTCCATTGCAGTTGATAATGTTTTTGTTAAGTTTGCAATTGCAGCAGGAAATGGATTTTTGACAGCAATCCCTCTTACATATTGAAAAACGGTTGCCAATTTATCTCCTTGGCTGGCTTCCAATAATGCTAATTGGTTATAGGGATGACCACTATATGGGGACACCAAAATTGCATGCCTACAAAACAATTTTTTTAACACTGAATATCATATCTAAATAGACACTTACTTATAGAAGCTTTCTGCTTGTTGCCTTTGATTTCTGTACCTAGCAATATCACCTAAATGGACAAGGCAATATTGACAAATATATATGCATGATGATGATTGAGGAGTCGAATTTGGGAGTTCTGCACATGTTCTTAACTTGTCAAATAAAGTGCCACAGCTTCTAAATGGCAAATCCAGCTCATAAGTAGAACATAATTCTTGCAAAAGTGTTAGGTAGAAGCCTGATGCTGCTTCCAAACACCATGACAAGAGGCCTTGGGATTCACTTCTTCTAGGATTCTACATAACTTAATCATATTATCAACAATTTCTATTTGTTCTATTGTGTTTACCTTTTTGTCTCTAGTTTGTTCCTGCAAAATTGAAATGTGGTTTTTAAAGCCAAGTGTCCATAAATCTTGCTCGACTTTTTTATCTAGAGCAAATTCCAAATCCAAAACCAAAACTTGGTGGTAAATTGTTTGGAGCTGTTGCTGATCAGTCCAGGCTTGCAAGTCATTCAATAAATTTTGATGTTTTGTTATCATCTTGGCTTTCAGATGATCAGCCTTTCTGGAACGTAAGCATTACATTAATATCTTGTCTTCCGTCTAGGTTATGTAGGATTACACACTTCAAAACTTGCGCAGCGGCTTTGTATCCCATTTCAAAGGATATATTTTAGTGGTATCTTATGTTTTCAATTCAGAACATCTTTTCAAATTAGAATTAATGATTATTCTGTAGATTGATTGTCGTGAGCGAATTTTCAGCTCATACACAAGTCACACACTCAGCTGACAACAAACAAGGGCATAGACATAGATGAGATAGAAATAGATAGGAATCTCGCTCCTTCAAGGCCACTTGAAAAGTAGTTCTGGTTAGAAACACTGGCTCCGCTAGTGTCGCGCAGAGTAGCGATGGCGCGGGATTTG
>JARJDZ010006668.1:0-20128 GCA_030264555.1 Aleochara sp. GC000083
GGCTGTTGGTGCGTGGAATGCCTGCGCTTGTATCGCTGGAACTGTAACCGGAAGTGTTCATTCGACTGGTCCGGTCGTTCTCGACGCATTGTGTCAAAGGGATCCCAAATACCAAACCCGCACCTGTAATTAATTCATATGATTCAATTTGAACCAAAGGGCCACATTAAGCTTGTGTTAATTAACGAAATAATGAAGTTTAAAAGAACAAAGAAATTCTTTGTTTAACTGTTAATAACTTTTGTCTGAATCAAGAAATGTCAATGAAAAAAATCTCCAAAATTGTTAGACAATGGTATCATATAATTCTGGAAAAATCTTGGAGTTATCAATGATAGGTTTAACATAATTAATTTCCAAATTTAATATGAATTTTTAATGCGTGCATTTTTTTGTTTAGTTGTTAAATTAGTTTTTGTTTAACAACTTTTATAGGACTTGTTAAAATGTTTATAAAAAATATCATTGATATTACTAGATAAGTTATCTATCTAATTCTGGAGGATCATAAATCTATCAATAATATTTTTGCCGCAAATAATTTCTGATTTTTAATATCTAAATTGTGGAATTCTAAAGAACACAGTAAGCTTTTATTCAACTATTAATAACTTTTACTGCAACTATCGAATTTTAAAGAAAAAAATCACAAATATTATTAAAATGCTGTTTTATATAATTCTGAAAAGAGTTTGAAATTATCTATATTAGTTTTGATATAATTAATTTCCAAAGTTAATATGCATTTTCAACAAATAACTTTTTGCAAAATATCAATAACTTTTGTTATAGAAAACGATCACAACTCAAAATTTTGAAAATATTATCCGACAAATAGTTTAGTTAATTTTGGAATAACCAGGTAGCTATGAGGTATAGTTTTGGTGAAATTAATTTTCAAACCAGCTTTCAGTTATTGAGAATTTCATTGGATCAATCAATAAGTTATAAAATGCAGCCAAAATATATAAAAGTTTGATAATAGTTTTTGGCGTAATTAACGAAGCATGTCATAAAATATGTGGACAATTATACAAGTGCGAAACACGAACGCAAATTCGCAAACATTCGCGGAATGTTTTGAAAATGTGTATTTATATTTTATTATTAGAGTTTTCTCGCATGGTGCGCCCGCCGCCATGGGAAGCAAAACATTGTAGAATTTGAATAGCGTGGATTCGCGTTGTGCTCTCCAAACACCACACTCAGCCATCGAGTATGAGTATTCAGTGTACACACGTGTGCATTTTGGGCGCCGCCATCGCCTACCTGAAACCGTGTTCGCGTATTTTTTGCACGATTGACTGACCCAACGAGCTTGGTATGCGCGAGTTAAATTTAAAAATTTCACAAATTCGCACCGTAGAAAAATAGTATGCCAAGCTACCTTGTTTATCTTTGTCGTCCTTCCGTCCCGTATCGAAGATGCTCGTCGTGATGGCCTTCCTCTTGAGCAGGTACGGCCGACGTTTCTTCGGCGTCGGAGCCGTTGTGGTTTCTGCAAGAAAACGAAAATCAACATCTACAATCGGGCCGAAACGCGCAACTCACACACGGATTGTTATTGGCGATTCGCACGGCTAAAATGCTAGATTAGAATCTGGATGGCAGCGTTCGATTACATTACGATTGCATTGCAAGAAAAACAACGAAAAGCGTTTGCGTTTGGAAACCAGCAACTCGTGCGTATTTACCGGTTGGTATTTTCACGCTAACGCCAAGATTGAGCGCCTGCAGCTTCGCCAAGGCCACTTTTTGCAGCACTTTGCGCTCGATCTCGCTCAAATGCTGCAGGGTCGTCTCGGTGAGAACCACCTGTTTTCCGCCGCCTCCGCCGCCGCCACCGCAAACGCTATTCCAACAGCAGGAGCCCTAGAAGACAAGTTAAACACACATCCAATTAGCATTGCGGACCGGAGTGCGAAAACGATGTGCGGGTGGGTGGCCAAATGTAATTCAACATCATTTTTCCTTCAGGCGGCGAATTTAATTGCGCGCGCGCTCAGCGAAAAGTGTTTGCGGTTTGCAAGTGCAAATGTCGATCGCGTAAATAAATATTTAACTCGAAGAAGCGCGATTGATTTATCGCGAAGAGTGCTCGCGCGCACTCAATCGCAGCCTTGCGAATTCGTGGGTGGTGGGTGGTGGTGATTCCATCAAATGTTCGGCTACAAATATCCGAAGGACTTTCTCGACCATTGTGCGCACGTACACGCGAGTATTTAAGGAGAGGTATCATACAAAAATAGACGGCGCGTATAAACAAAAATTTCGCTCATTTGATGTTTGTCTGACCTGCAAATTCTAACAATGGGAGAATTTCTTGATGACATCAATCATCGTAGTGAACATACTTTGGAATTGTATTTGCTCACCTTTGGAACCCATGTACAGGCTTGTTGTCCTGCGGTAGGACGACTCTGGCTCTTGGACCGCTTGAATTTGGACATCAACCGCCCACTTTGATGGACGACACTCGACGACGACTTGGACTTCTGCATCGCGGGTCCACCACCTGTCGATTTGTCATTGCCGATCTTATCCTTGTCATGTTTGTGCAGCAGAGCTGAGAGAAACGAATGGGATTTTGTGGGTGAGGTGGGTGTGGATGAGAGTAATGGGATTCCGGCATCAATACTCGAGCGTGCACTCGATGGGTCCACCTCCGAATTGAGGACCTCGTCGAAACGAAGATCACGATATGTAAGAATCCAATTTTCGTTGGTCTGACAGCCCTTGTGCAGGCCATCATCGTCCCCAGGTTTGGTGATCTCGCCCTGCGGCTTGATGTTCCGCAAGTTCCGATCGTAGTTGACCCGTTTGAACCGATCGACCTTATCCGAGTCGCTGCTCTTCTTGCGGGCCATTCGCAAATACCGCTTGATGTGATCGCTGACCGACTGCGAGATGTCATCGTGTTGGTCCACGCTGCTACGACGTCGATGGCCCCCGGTGCGCCCGCCGGCCAAATCGGCCTCCTCTTGTGCCTTTTCGGCCATGCATCGTTTGTATTCCTCCTCCAGCTTCAACAAGTCAATCTCCCGTAGTGCGAATGTCTGCGTTCCCGAATCCGCGAACGTCGGATCGGTGCTCTCGCCTTGAATCTCAATGAGCGGCGGTGGCACCGACTTCTTGTAGTAGTCCATATCCAACTTGCCGCGATGGTGACGCAGGTTGGATTGATCGGCCCATGTGGGCACACTGCCAGATATCTTCGGCGTTGGATAGTCACGTCGACCACGGAAACCTTTCGTTTGGCGCAGATCGAAGTAGAGCTTCTGCAGCGCCTTGCGGTTCGTCAACAGGTCGCTGATAATTCGATCCCGACTGGGTGATTGACTGAAGTACCGACTGAGCGTCTCCTGCAGAGATTTCTGCACGTGATCCCCGTCGAAGGGCACCCCCTCGCAGCGCTTGCCTCCGGCGCGGAATTCCATCGTGGAGCCACCAAGAAGTGGGCGATTCGTCGGAATGCTGGGGCTGGGGGTTTGAGGAATGTGTTGTTGTGACAGCGTCAAGTGTCGCTGCAGCTTGTCAATTAGCTCCTGATAATCGAAATCCAATTTGCTACCCGGCTCTTCCTTGCTGGAAGCATTCGAAATCTCGAGGTACTTTTCCAGCATCGCTATCAAATTTTCCTGTTCTTCAAGCTCTTCTGGGGTTTGCACGCTAGGAGCTGGGTAAATCTCCTTATTCCGAAGAAACGAGCGTGGACTTGACTGTGACGGAGGTGGTGGGGCATTGAGGAAGTCATACTTCATCTTTTGAATGTCAAATCGTCCTCCTGAAGTCAACGGATACAATGGTAGATCTTTAGGTCTCTCAGGTTTCAGTATATCGAGGGCTTCATCAGCACTAGTCGCCTTTCGGCAACTCCCCCCAGGTCGGGTCTTCCGCTTCTTGCGGAAGCTCAACGCCCCAGGGTAGGAGTTCTTCCTCCAGAGGAGGAATCGTGACTCCTTCCGGCATACATCTTGGAAATATACCTCGATCTTCGGGAGGTCTTCGGTACGATTCTGAGCCCCTTCGGGGATAAGCTTCCGACCAGCATCGGCCATGTATCGCCATGTCTTCCGGGTGAGCAGCCATCGCTCCTTGGGCTTCTTCAGCTTGCGCTTGATGGACTTCCCAGCCAGAGGGTCGACCACTGGGGGCTCGGTGGAGCTCTCCGCAGACGCGCTTCGCGATAACCGACTAAGCCTACGTTTGGTCATGCGTTCATCCATCACGAATGTGACTTGAGTCACATTCACGCGTCTTGTGGTCGGTTCTACTTCATGGCTTCCAAGTTCAGCGCGTGGACCTCTCGCCACCTGTCACGCAAATATTTTCACCTGGTCGGCTGCCAGTCGGCGAGCTATGCGGCTGTTACGTGCGTGCAGCGAATATTTGCAACGTCGTCGTCGGAGGATGGCGTCACCAAATTTGGTGAGCTGCTGTCCGCTGGCGCATCGATTCTATCCACCTTGGGACGCACTCAAGAGGCGGCTGGCGACTTGTTTATGCGCTGCCGTTGTTTTCTTGGCATAATCTCAGTGATCACAATTATTTCTGCGTAGGCAATATAAGCGCGAAATGACAGCCGCCGAGCGTGCAGGAGAGAGCATCTCGCGACGCGCGCCTCGGATGAGAAAAAAATTATAATACGAGAGACTTGTGCGTTGCGCACTAAAAATACTCGCGCTACACTTTATCCTTCGCGAAACTGAAACTTTTCGGCGTGCACTTAAGTCGTAATGGCCGACGTTGACTTATTTCGTAATTTTGTTGCCTATGACTGTGGAGGCTTTGAACGGCTGGGTTCTTGTTGATGATGGTCGATGGTGGATGAAGTTGATGGGGGTTGATGGGGTCTTGGCGCACCACACTCTCACATCCAGCAGCGTTTTCGACGGGGACCGAACCGCCTCTCGTCGGACCGCGAGCGCGCGTGTGTTGTAAATTGGGGGGCCGGTGGAATATTGTGTGCCGCGAGTTTCGGCGGAGTTTGAAAAACGTATGAGCCAAGCGGGCAGCGGCCACTCCGGAGACGTGAGAACACAAAAATATCCGATTTGGCAAGAGGCTCGCATACACTCTCAACGTGCGCGACTGCCTCACACCGATTCAGCAACATATTCGAATGGCTAGACTGAAATTAGCGAGTGTTGACCATTCCTCATAATTCCTGATGTCACTCTGGTCCAAGAAACTATCATCCTCTTGGTCCTCTTGGTTCAAGGTTGCTCCCAGAACTCTTCTCTATTGAGCACTCCCCAGTGAAGGAACACAGCCTCAAGAGACCCATAATAGAACCTTGAAACCAATTAATCCTTTCTCACTGAAATTTTCTCCTCGAGCATTGGATATCTTCTTACTGTACTTCCTAATGGGAAGCCACTTCATAGTAGATTTTCTGGTATATTTTTGTAGAAAAAACGTGATGTTTACACTTTGATGCTGAGTATTAAATGCCGGCAGGCATGGAATTCGTAAAAATTTCAAGGAAAGCTCACTGGGAAAAATTACCTGAAGCTCTAAAAGCCCAAACACACACGGATACACACAGAGAGAAAGAGAGCAATAAACTATTTATAAAGAGATTTATGGATTTCTTATAATGGGTGATTTGCTAAAATACTTTCATTTGAAAACTCATAAATCACCGCAGAGTTTGGGGAATCCGACATAACCAAATAAAATTCCCCAAATTCGCTAGGGTATAACGTAATAATTTCTGTTGGAAATTCATGTGGAAATCCTAGATTTTCCCCGCCAAATACCGCAATCATTTTCTCTCTTTCTTTCTACTTGCAATATAGGGAATCGTACGTTTGGATATATGCGGCAGCTAAATATAATTAAACGTAATTATAATTTACTAAAATAGCTTGCACGCTTCAAGAGCGCGCACGCGCGTGCGTATAAAACACAGAAATTTTGTTGCAAAACAAATATTTCCAGCCAATTCAATAAATTGCATTTCCAACTCTTGATGACCTTTCCTCAATTGCATGAAACCTGTGTGGACACACGTTTATTAAATAAATACTTTGCGATAAGACTTCCTATGCAGCACAGTGGAAAAAGTGGAAATCAAGGGAAATCAGAGAGTTTTCCAGGTATACACAGCCATTCTTTTCAACATCCAGGAAAACGTGGACGGAAAACACAAATATTTGATTTCATATTTCATACCAAGCAACTTCCTCGCGTATTAAATTCCTTATTATTAAAGTTGAATAGCTAGGAAAATCTAAAGGTTCATCAGAAATTTATTTTCATAAAATTCCGTGCATTTTCAGCAGGAAAAATAAAATTGAAGCATGTTGAGAATTTCGTTCGGCAACATTTAACACTTCAAGACGCATATCGAACAACAATGGTGTGTCTCGGTTGCCGTTCCAAATTTAATTTGTAACAAACGCTTCACATGTACACTATGTACTCGCACTAGGTGCCTACATCTATTTCGCACTAGAATATTACCTAGTTATTTCTGCAAAAATAAAACTATAGAAGAGTGACTGAAAGAATTGGAACCGTAAATTTCCAGCACAAATTCAATTTCTTCGAACTGTATGTATATCTGCCTATACATCTGCATAGTCAAATTGCAATTGTTGCATTTTCATGTTGAAGGCGAAGAGGCAAAAATAAAACGGTGCCAACAGTGACGGACGGTTCTTAGAGACGAGACGTCAAGTGCAATGAAATGTGTGCGGTTTTCGGAAACAATGCATTTCATTGCTGCCATCGTAGCGCGCACAACGAATTTGCGTCACAACTCTCAGTAATATTGTTTTTTCTTTTCTTTATAACTGCCTCTAATAACACGAGCCAATAAAACTTTCTCACTGCAGTTATTCGAAATTCAAGCATTTAGCCTTCTAGTAATGGTGCTTGGCAAATACCCGCAAAAGAAGGAATAATACATATTTGCAATTGTGAGTAACCAATTTTTGCAATTAAAAATCAGGTCAAAAATTTGCAAATTATCAATTTTAGTTATGCTTCTTTAAAAGATTAATCTTAGTTGACTCAACAAGCTGATTCCAGAAAAACTAAAATAAAATCATTGGTTCGCTGAAATTTCGCTAAAAAAGAATACCGCTAGAAAAGGATTTCGCTATCTCTGAAATTACTGAAACGATCTGAAAAATTCAAAGGTTTCAAAATTCAAATTCATGGGTCCTAAGGTCCATCCGGGTTGTAAATCTTTTGCTTTTTTCATTTTAAATTTAGCGCTTTCAATTACTTGTTATTTCTGAAATTTTCATTTCAACTTCGAAACTATCGAACATAATAAAAATTTCCTTGGCTCCTCGTTTTTTTTCGGAAAATTCTATAGTTTGTTGTTTTACCTGTCAAAAAAATCAACAAAATCGACAGTGATCTATTTTGCAAACTTTAAAAACTTGACAAAGAATTTAAAATAATAACACTTTGAAAAACTTGTGTGATCAACGCAAAAAAATGAATTTCTTAAATATTGTCATAGTAACAATTTTTACATCTGTGTTATAGTAATTAGACCTTTAAGCATAACAACTGAATGGCTTCACTTGCCATATGGACCTATTGCATTATTGGAAGTGTTCTCTACGACGAAGAATTTCGAACGCAAATTGTGCACTCCTTCGAGTTCATTTAAATATAATTGACGGTCGATTAAAATTAGCCGCGTGCGAATAAAATTAAAGGTAGCCTACATTCCAATATTAGCCCCGGCGTTTTATTAATAATACCCACACACCGGGTTTTATATTTAGCAATGGGCCCGCAACATTTCACTTAACACATGTACACTTCATCTATTTCTCTCCTTATGGTAACCATGCAGATCAAGCGTCAAATAAAGGCGCGATTTATTCGAAAATTAAGAAAATTCCTATCATATTTGGGTCGTGAATTTACTTTCTTTGCCACATTGGACCAGGGTCGAAAGATAGATTCCAGTTTCTAGCCAAAAAATGTGTGTAGTTGGAAACTTTTTGATGTTGGAAACGCCATCTATTTCGCGCTAAACTCGAACATAAAGATCAAACATTAAGGATTGAAGCTCACGCGAGGAAATAAGCTTCGGGCGTTGCAGGAAAATTCCGCCAGGTGGCGAGCATGTTGCGTGGAAAGCTGCCGAATGAAAGCAATAAAATTGGACACTGCGTGGGCGGCCTTTATTGCACACACATTTAGCGTGAGCAGATATATTGGAGACGCGTCTGTTCGATATGATTCAAGTGACGTCAATCATTCCGTTTCGAATCGTTTTTCGTTTTCGAAACTATTGGCTGCACACAGCCGTGTTATTTTCAGCGCGTGTTGATTTGTTTGGCAGCATAATTTTTATTACACATTTAATAGCTTTGCATTGTTTCCCTACAGTTACCATACTTTCAATCTTCAGCATGTGATAATTTTCCGTTCTAATTAACTTTGCAACGTCATTAGTTAGAAGAAACGGACTGATCTGTCTCAGAGTTTCCCAAAATTTCAGCGTTCTAAGAAGGTGTCAACTTTAAAAAAAGACCAAGAAGCAACATGTAATAAATCAGTCTGAGGCGTTGAAATAAAATAATTAATTTTACATTTGAGCTTTCCTGCGGGAAATTTACGTTTCTTTGGTCTTTGCTTTGCTTCGCGGAAAACTTGTTACTCGTAGATGTTTTAGACGGTTTGTCTCTGGTGCAAATTTCTTCTTAAGTTGATACAAAGTTTTCCGACAAAATAACGTCATTATTTTTAGCAAGTTAATAAATTTGGATGTTTCGGTAATATTTTACTCGATAGATTTATATACTAGTTGGGGGAATTAATTGGAAGGCAATATTTATTTTTTCTGCCAGTCCCGCAAAATGTTTCATTGCATGAAATAAAAACCGAAAATATTTTTAACATGCCAACGGCTGGAGCTCAATTACATCTCAATCGCAATTGGGCTCAAAATAGTTTTTACACTCTAAATTTACCGCAATTGTTTACACTGCTAACTCCCAATAGAATTACATTGGGCAATTATTTATTTAAATTATGATGACTTTCATTTAGTATTCTAGCTAGATCTAGATGGATAAACATTGTGCATTTTCACATGAATCCAAATGCTATTCACAAAGATGTAATAGTTATTTATCTGAATATAAAGTTTGAAATTTGGTGTCTTCCTTAAATTTAGAATTTTATCTTGAAAACTAAGGACGTTTTACCAAAGTAATTAAATTATTTCTTAAACAATTTATGTTTGTTTCAAATAATATTCTGTTTTTGTTATGAGTAACTTAACAGAATGCAGCAGTATACTGACACTCGTCTGGATGATTGGATGATCCACATTGTTGCTCATTAGAGTAAGGCCGGAGAATAACTTGATTAAACATCATCGAGTTAGGAAATTGTTGGAGACTACAAAAGCTCATTAATACAATTAATACCCAAAATGGTGTTGTTAGCGACATCCAGCAGTTCTAATACCTTTTCTTTTAAAAGTTCTATTATTATTTTGTACTGGTAGTAGTTTATACAGTTAATTTCTGTTCAATTTAGATCAGGTCAGTTTAGTTCAGCTCTCAGTTCTCAGCCTGCAGCTCTCAGTTCTCAGCTCACAGCTCTCAATTCTCAGCTCTTAGCTCTCAGTTCTCAGCTCGCAAGTCTCAGTTCTCAGCTCATCGGTCGTATTTAATTCCGATCGGCCGTTAGGAAATGTTTGTTGAACTCGACATCTCAAACAAAAAGTGCTTTCAACGATGACGACGACTGCGACGACGACGACGACAACGACGACGCTGCCGACCAATTTAAATTTAAATATGACTAACACATCTATAATAATATCGCGGGATCATCAAAAAGGCGCGCAATTTGTTGCTTGATATCCTTTCCTTCTGGGTTTCATCTTACCGAGGAGTGTATGCCACCGGTTTGCGATCGAACAGGCAAAACAATCGTTTCGATCAAAGTCTTGCGAATCTGCTTTGATCCCCGCCAAACGGCCATTGATTTAAAATAAGAAAGCCGCAAAGCAGAGCGCGAAAAACAACAAAATAAAGCGCGAAATTATCGATTTATTGATCAGCGCATTTGGCAATCGATTCCGTGATCATTTATATCATCGATCCACCTTGAATTTTCTGCTTCACGTGGCAAACTATCGTTGACAGATAAAAGCAACAAGTTGATGATTGATTTATAAATAACCAATTTAAATAATTAGTATGGTACTAAAGTATTGCAAGGACATTTTTCAGGTGCAATGCAATATTTAAAATCAGGATAATTTTAACGATTTCCACGTTGAGGAATTATGTAAAACTGTGTGTTTATATTTGCTTGTGGGTGGAAGTGGACACATGAGATACTTCTATAGGATTTGTCGAATGCCATGCATTCAAACGAGCCAGGATAACGTACAAATTGGCAAATCGCAAGTTCACAGTGTGCCAAAACGAATTTTTACCTTAGAAATCATAGCAATAATTATATTCGTGCATGCTTTACGCACATAGGAAGTCATATCCTAAGTTTTGCTCAAATGGTTCAATGAGGAAAGTCATAAAATCGGAAAGTATCCTCAAAGCGTAATTGCAACTCACCAATAACGATATCCTGAGTTTTGGTGATGGAGTTATACTGACTTTGAACTCCCATTAGCGCTGCTCCAATGAACGCGTACCGTTGACTCTTATTCTTCGTCGTGGTGGTTGTTGTTGAACAAATGGTCCTTTTGGCTGTGGAAACATCCACGACGTAATTGCGCTGCAATTGCACTACATTCGTGGTCAGCATTTGCACGGCTGCTCATCATCTGATGTCGGCCGAAACAAACCACCAAACGATCACCAAGAACCAAAAAAACCAAAAAATTAATCGCGCAGTGGCACCGAATATTTCGCACGTTTGAACTTTGCGGATGCCTCGTGCCGTCAATGTTGATACAACGTGATATAATAAGCGCCTAATAGTCACACAGTTGTCACCAACACTTTTGAATCTACTTGAAGTGACTTAAGTCGACTCGAGCGAACCTGGTGCACGATGCGTGCGCGCTCGACCGGCCGGCCGAAAATGTGACTTATACTTGTTATCCGGACTGCTACCGACACCGAACATATAGCCTACATGCCCCCCAAAACACCACCACATCATCTCGTCGCGATATATTTATTGTGCGGCTATTTTCAGCTGGTGGTTTCAGCCGAACTTCGTCTGTCGTGCGAGGTGCGCGCACGCTCTGAAATCCCCACTGGCCAATTCGGCAGAAGCGACATGTGACTTAAGTTCATTAGACACGTCGATGCATGTGTGCACAAATCCGCTTCCCGATCTCATCCGAGATGATCTACTCCCTGCTAGTCGCACAAAAGATGCCGTTTGACTCGGTGCTGAATTTATTGGCCGTTTTTCCTTTTCGCAATTTCTCAGCGTGAAAACGAGGTTAATTAAGGTGCCAACTGGTAGTCGTCACTTTTTATAAGCTGCCTCCTTCCGGACGTATTTAACGATTTTTTTCGTACGAATTTTGCTCACTCGGCCATCATTTACGTCACGGGCAAGTGCGAACTCTTTGTTTTGGTTTGCTCAAATCACCGACTTGTGTTTACACAAGTCGCTTTAATCGCCTCGCATTTGGCTACAACACGAACACGAATCAGTTTTAATTTGTTTATTATCGTTGCAATTTTCGTCCGAGAAAAATCATAATTTTGTCTATTGAATCTGCTAAGTATGTTCCATATTGCTAATCATATTTCAATGCTAAAGAAACCTAATTTCAATGATTTAAACACTTTTACTAAAATTCCACTTAGAACTTTTTAAAAAGACAATTCAGTTTCCTTTGAAATTATCTTGAGGAAATACTATTTTTGACTGGTTACCAAATGTTGAATTCTCTCGAAATTTAACATTACATTGCAGTAAATTTATACTGATAACTTTTAGATAAATTCAGCAAATCAAATGATTTGTATATTTTTAGAAACTTTATTAAATCCCCTTAAACTGGCATATGGCCCCATAAAATTATCTTTCAAGAAATATGATTCCACCTCTCTGAAACTTCGAGAAAATGTCTGATTGTGAATTTCGTAGCAATTCCTGCAATTGCTAAATTTTGATCATTACTCATAAACCAATGAACCTATTTAATTTACCAAATCAATGATTCAAATTTAATAGTTCCTGCTAACTTGCAAACTGGGTAACGACCGATTCAAGAAATGATGATGCTAATATCTTTGGTGAATTGAGCAAGAGCTGGAAAAGAAACCGACACAGAAATGACGTAAGTCGAATGCAAGTGAATTAGATATATTTAGGTATGAAAGCGTTTACATTTTCGAGTGATTCAATGCGTGTCAGTGTGTGATGCTATAGGAAATCGGCTGGCACTTGAATACATGTGCAGACGCATCAATATACTTGCGAGGTAATGAAATGGATTTGCTGTTGCTCCTTGCTAGCCTGTGGCTTTTCGTCGATGCCGGCCGACATTGGGAGCTAATCATAGAAACCGAGTCGTTCCATCAACACAACGCGATCGCTGGCTGACATGACTTCTTCCAGCAGGGAACACGACGAATCTCCCAGCAATCCCAGCCGCGCGTTATTCATTTTTCTCGGGAGCGGAATTTACAGATTGCGTTCCCCGTAACGCCGCCTCGATGAAGGCAACGGTTCCGCATATTGCTGTCTGTTCTTCATGATGGACAATCCAATCTTATCGATGGTATCCTCATACTCACTCCTACCCGTTGATGGCATATTGTAACGATCTTCAGCCTCAGTATCTGCAAAAGTACCGAATTAAAAAGGGCGCATTTTGGGTTTCTAAGAGTACATTTGGCGAATGAAACGGGTTCGCACGGATCGACGACAGGTTTCGGGAAGCAGGAGAAGCGGAAATTCGTCGGATCCCGATAGGCTGCACCCAAATCGGAGCTTTGTGCCTTGACGGGCACACCGACTGGTGACTCGATGGCCGGCATCAACTTCCTGTACTTTGTAATGTTAATGCCACGTTTGGCGTAGTCAATCTGATACGTGCTCTGGATCTTATCGTCATCCGTATCGCACGGATGGTCCAGGATTTCATTGCTCAAGGTCGCAATCTGCAATTAGGAATGGATGAGCCGTGTGTCTAATGAAATTCAGGTATCAAATTACCTGCTCATTGAGCAGGATGAGCTCGTGGTGAAGTTGGCGCTCCTTTTCGGCGAGCTTTTCATAGCGCTTCAATTGCGGGTCGTACAGATGGGCATCACAATGGCAATAAGGCTCAACCAATTTCGCCACGAAGAAATTCCGCGGCTTAATCTTCACCGGAGGCTGCGACGGCCTAACAATAACAATAACAACATTAACGTGTTCACTAGAGCACTTCAGGGCAATCGTTACTTTAAATTTAACGGTTTAGGATAGGGCCATGTGAAATCCTTCTTCTGAATTGTAGCAAACGTGTCCATTGCACCAACAAATTTAGCTAGTGATAACGAAAATGAAAATTTAACTACTACGAAATGATGTGTGATGATTTGATGTTAGGCTCTTCGCTTCTTCGATAGACACTGTACTTGCTTCTGGGAAGCTTCAGTGCGTCTCGTCATAATCTTCTTGATATAAGGTTCGAAGACGGAGACGTAGAGTTGTCGGATCACAACGTAGAGACAAAAATTTTGCACAAAACGTGTCAGAAAATCTATAAAGCGCATTGTGACGTTTTGGGGAAAATACAAAACACATTCATCTTTCGTTGCATGGTAACATGCAAAATTTTATTAAATCATAGCCATGCAAATTGAAGGATAATGAATGTATATTTGAAGTAATGGGATGTTACATATCGTTAAATATTCCTGCAGGATCTTGAGCAACGACCACAGGATCGTCCGCCGTGTGCGTGCGTCCTATCAAAATGAATTAATTTCCCATAGGAATTAAGATTGGCATCGAATTCATCCGCCTTATTCGGATGCCAGCCTAACACGCCTGCAAAAAGAAACAAACACAATATCAATTTGAGAGCAACTCCCTTTATTAAATACAATAACGTAAATTTAAAATGTCCATCAAATCAATTTCATGTCTAATCTAATAATCTAAAAGTATGCCATTTTGCGCGGCTGTCGATGATGAATCTTGTCGCGAATAATCAGCCCACCGAGTTTGCTGACGGCATCCTGGTACTCGCTTGCACCCATCCCAACAATCGCCAGCTTACTCGGAATTATGGGACCAGTGGGTGGATATAAAGCACCTAATTTATACACATCAATAGAATTGTCGTCGAATAGTTGGTTGAGTATATTGCATAAGTTTAGTTTACCTCCACCGCATTTCTCGCCAAATTTCGGCGCAGTCAGACCTCCAGCATTCGCCCGGAAGGCCAAAGGTCGCTGGTTCGGTCGACATGGGTCGCCTGGAAGACGTTCGGGTTCGGGACAAGGCGGCATGCCACGTACTCCTGCCGCCCGCAGCAATTCATCGTACGGTGCCGAAGGATACTCCTCTGTAAAGCAATTAATTACATCGCCTCAGGTTTCAGCCAGCTAATTAAGTAATTGATTACGTTTATGGCAGAAATCCACCTCGTACGTGGTGCTCAGACGGTTCTTGTTAATGCGCGACATTAAATCATCTGGTGGAGCGGTCTTCAGCACTTCGTAGAGAAAAGGATATTTCAGTTTCAACTGGAAGTTGAATTAATCTCTTAAATTTGATTTCATCCAATGGAAAGTAAATCACCTTCTCTAAGAAAATGTTGGGTTGATTGAACCGTTGACTCTCCGATTCGGGAGGTGGGCCTACACGCGCCGGATACAATTTTGGGTCCATCAATGGAGTTGCCGGTCCCGATTTAGTATAAACATCCTGATTATAAACGTTTGGTGCTAAGAGTTTCATATCTTCAGCTTCATGTGTTGGGCATCTGCAAGCGCACATGTCGCTCTGAATTGTCGTTTGTGGTCGATCTGGCCTGCAATTACAAACTGCAATCGACGAATATGAGAGGATAGTGCTTTTACGTACTTGCGACCGAAAGTTCTTATGTAGGGCCATAGAAAGTCCTTGCGGTAGGTCGAGACGAATTGATCCATTATCCTGTTTTCGCGACTCCTCAATTTTCAATCACTAACCAACCATCGATTAAATATCGATTAAAATTCGCATTCGAAAATACCCTTGGATTGAATTTTGATTTAATGATCTTGACAGAACATAACAATGAAAAATATTGATATAATCAAAGTTTTCATTTGTTAATTCAACACTACGAGTGTTATTGCCTTCTAAACAATATTAAACTTGACTAGAACCAAAGTTATGGGATCTTTAATAATTCTTCAATAATTAAATTAACGGATTTGATAACTTTTCAGTTTCAACATTTATTTGTACAACGTGTCAATCAGAATTAATCGAAATAGTAATACAACACAATTGAAGTACTTCCCCATTTTCAGGGCATTACTGCTTCTGAAGCTCGCATTCGATGCCTTAATGATACAACTCGGGATTGTAATATTCCAAGGTTCGTGAACCAATCAAGTTCTGTACATGATCGTAATTGCGCATTATTAGTGGTATGGCCTCACTGAAACAAATGTACTCCGTTTGGATCCCCGTTCGATAAAAAAATATGATGATAAAAAATTACCTCCTCTCAGCAGTAGCATTGGGTTGATAGTGCATCTGATAAGTTGTAACAAATTGTTTATGCCGGGGCTCGCTCATCTCTTGTGAATATCCCATATTATATTCTGTATTGCATTCGGTATTATATTCCATATTTAATTTCGAATTGGAGAGTAAAAGAAAAACGACCATAGGACACTCAAAATTTCGACGTTTGAATTTTTCAAACATTCATTCTTGTTACTCTGGTGACGAGTTTGAAAGGCAAGAAATAATTGAATGTAAGTTTTTGTTTGAATCAATTATTTGCAAAAAGGAAAAAGAAAGTAGAAATATATCCTATACATGTTTCTTCAGTTCAAAATGCTAATTAATTTTATAATTTCCACAAATAACGGATTACAGTCAATCCAGCTCAGTTTATTCCTACTACGGGAAACAAAGTACAAGTACAGTGTTTGGACAATATGTAACCTTAACAATATTGAACCGACTTGTCCTCCATCAGGGGCCGCTGATACGTCTGCAGATCGTGTTCGGAGCCCTTATTCAGCTTGATGTTGTTCTGCACCGCGTGCAGATCGTGATCGGATTGAATCCGTAGGGTCGCTGGCACGCGTGGATGCAATTGGGGATGGATGCACGGTATCTTGTGCAATTCGAACGGCGGTGGACAAAAGGGCTGTGGACACTGGCCCTTGACCGGCACAGGCGCACCCGGAATGGGCGAGGTAATATGCATATTCGTATGGTAATAAGGGACCGGCTGCAGGGGCGGTCGCAAACTGCCCGAGATGAAATCATAGCACATAGATGAGGAATGCGGTGAAACCCTGCCAGCCTGACATTGACTACATTTGTCCTGAAATTGTGGTGGTGCAGGTGGTAGTTTCGTTTCCACATCGGTTAATAGCAGTTGTCTTACCGTATCATGATGGCGAATGGCATGCAGCGCTGATGTGCGAGTACGTCTATAATTTGATAAAGAAATCGATGACTTAATGCCGTAATTAAAAGGGAGAGTCATTTGCTTACATTGGTGGCATGGTGTTCAAACAACGCTGAAATGATTGCTGGTAAGTTGTTTCGAATTTTCCCATTTTGACTTTATTTAGCTTCAGAGTGTTAAATTAATTAAACATTGAGCACGAATAATTTTGACTGCTACCTCGAGATTTCCATAAAAACTAAAATGTCAAATTATTTCATAATTGTTTGTTTGACTAGCAAACCAAATTGATTTTCATTTTTTTATGTTTTCCATTTCTTATAACAAGCGCCCGTTTTCTGATTATTCTACACTGATTCGCCCAAATTAGTTATTCAAATATTTCTCAGGTACCATTTTGCGTGTTGAAGCAAATTTATTTAATTTCTCAGAAACCTGAAGATATATCATCAGACAATAACTTGCCCAATTTGTTTCTGGTAGAACAATTAAAGTGCTTTCTATTTCCGATTAGAAATATTAAAATTTCATAACGGAATTTCTCAACAAAATCCGTACTAACAACCTACGTTGAATTCATCTCTCTTTTTTCTAATGTGCCAAACTTTGGTTTTGCTCTGAGGCGCAAAATTTTGAAAGTGTACAAAATTGTACCAAGAATATGATAGTCTTTAAAAATTTGCAAAAATACGGGACTATTTGACTTTTTCTTGCGTTTCATTCAGAAGTTTTCACAAGTCTTTGCGATTTTGTTGATTCCAGGTCCGCTAGAATTGCATATTTCAGATTGGTTTCCACATGATGTGTGTGTGTATCAGCTACTTGTGCTGAATTGTATAAACAATTCATTCCTATATACATTCAATATGTAAACAATTAACTGATAATTTTAATTGTTACATTTTGTAGAGGTTTCCATGTTTTATATGACAAAGGCAAGTTCTCAAGATAATCATAAACATCTATTGAACAAATATTTATTTATATTGTTACAAATTCTTGAACTATTGTTCAAACACTTAAATTAATGGTATATGGTATATATTTTCTTGGTTTTGCGCGTGGTTCAAGTCGTCCAACTACCACTAAATCGTGCCGGGACTAAAACCACACATTACTCCCTCCAAGTATAGTCTGTCTGCTGTGTGTTTACACACATGTGGGGCAGTCTTTAACAATTTGTAGCTGTTGTGTTCTCTATTAAACTTCTCTTTCTACTTAGTTTATCCTTAATATTAAATTAATAATTTATTTTTTCAGATGATTTCGGTTTCTTTACACTTTTTAGTTTATTATTTTTTTGGTCATGGTCGTGGTTGCAGTAGAGAGCAACCGTTGCGGGAGTAAAGCACACACTTTATTCCCCGAGTATAGTCAGTCCGTTGAAGATTGGTTATTATGACCACTTAGCCAAGTGTCAAACCGCGGGAGTAAATTACCACCTTACTCCCTCTACGATCAAACCTTACTTCCACAGTGGAATTGACATTTTGATAGGACGTCATTTTTCCAATGTTCTGTTAGAAGCTTGTGCAAATGCACTAGGTGAACAAATATTTCACAATATCTTATTATAGAATTATGTACATCAGTAATCTACGCCCCAACAGAATCTTCAAGCTTTACAGGCTTGTGTAGGAGAGAGTTACAAGGGAGTTATACATAAAGGGCCCATCCTAAGACGCTTTGGTGGAGATGCATGTACTCTTGCCTATAATCTACATGCAGAAGGTATTGTATAAACAAATCATTCATATACAGTTGAATATGTGAGCAAATAACTCACAGTTTCTATTGTTAAAGGATGTGGGGAAGATGAAGAATGAGCAGACCATGTCCTCTGCCTCTGTCAACCACCAGTAAACAACAGACAGCTCATCTTAGGAAAATTGTACCTGACATAGTGTCATCTGTAACCTACATTTCAACAGAATCCTCAAGCTTTACAGGCTTGTGTATTGGGTGGAGGAGTGAGTTTCTAGGGAGTTATGCATAATGGGCCCACCCCAAGAGGCTTCAATGGAAATGGATATACTCTTGCCTATAATCTACATGCACAAGGTATTGTATAAGCAATTCATTCTTATATATTGAATATGTGAGCAATTAACTCTCTGTTCTTATTGTTACAGGATGTGGGGAAGATGTAAAATCAGCAGAGCATGCTCTCTGCCTCTGTCCAGCACCAGCAAAAAATGGACATCATACCTTGGGAAAGATTGTACCTGAGATGAAATCTTATGAATTGGGTAGAGGAGTGAGCTTGTAGTGAGTTATACACAATGAGCCCATCACAAAAGGCTTTGGTGCAGATGGATGTACTCTTGGCTGTATCTACATCCACAAGGTATTGGATAAACAATTCATTCCTATATATTCAATATGTGAGCAATAACTCACTTGTATTGTATAAACAATTCATTTCTATATAATCAATATGTGAGCAATTAACTCTCTGTTTTTATTGTTACAGGATGTGGGGAAGATAAAGAATCAACAGAGCATATCCTTGTCACTGCTCAGCATTAGCAAACAATAGGCAGCACATCTTGATTGTACCTGACATGATGTACATTGGTAAACCTACAACCCAGCAGAATCTTACAGTAAGCTTTACAGGCTTGTGCAATGTGGATTCTCTCCATTCCTGCCCATAATCTATATTTCCAAGGTATTTCCAAGGTATAAACAATTCATTCCTCTATATTCAATATATGTACAAGTAACTCATTATCTTTATTGTTATAGAAATATTGTCAGAGCCTTTATCATATGATGGAGGAACTTCAAGCAACATAGCATGTTTTGGATTGGTTTCCATGTGATTTGTGTATCAGCTGCTGGTACTTAGGTATTGTATAAACAATTCATTTCTATATATTCAATATGCGAGCAATTAACTTATTATTCTCATTGTTGTAGTATGTGGGGAGAGTTCAGAATCAGTGGAGTATTTCCTCTGCCACTGTCCAGCACTGATATGATGTAGAGGAGTGAATTGTCAGGGAAACTTGCACAATGGACCCACCATAAGATGCCTTAGTGCATTTGGATGTATTCTCTGGCCTCCTACCTACAATCTGCATCTACAAGTTTTGAATAAACTGTTCATTCCTATAATTTCAATATGTGAGCTATTAACTCACTAATTTCATTGTTACAGGATGTGGGGCAAATGAAGAATCAGCAGAGCATGTCGTCTGCTCCAGTCCAGCACTAGCNGGATTGAGCTGCCAGGTATGGACAATAGGCCCACCACCAGAGGCCTTAGTGCTCAGAAATGCTCTCCACCCTCCTGCCTACAATCTACATCAATGAGGTATTGTATAAACTGTTCATTTCTATCATATGAATATGTAGGCAGGATGTGGGGAAAATCAGTACTAGTCTTTGCTTATTTTCAACGTGCGAAATTGCCCGAAAAGTTCAATACAAAGAGTGAAATACAATAGTAGTCTTTGAAAAATTTGCAAAAATGGCAACAATCTTTAAAGTTGAATAACTCGAAAAGTAATGGGACTTTTTGACTGATTTTTTTTGCGTTTCATTCAGAATTAATGCCCAAATATT
>JARJDZ010006669.1:0-46603 GCA_030264555.1 Aleochara sp. GC000083
CTAATCGACCGATTTGGATGATTCAAACGGCATTTATAGTATTTTGACGAAAAAATAACATTGGTCATGGTCCCAAAACCCTGCGGGAATCGGAAATACCCGAACCTGAAAAATGGGTTCTAAAAAATGCAAAATTTTCGCTTTTTTTCGCGTCTTTAACTGCGTATAACTTTTAAACGGTTGGAGCAATTAAACTAAACTTAGAACCAAATTGTAGATCTTGACGAGCACTTTCCAAAAATGTATGGGTTCACGCCCTTTTGGCATTTAGGAGAGCAGGAATCGCGTTCGAAGAAAAAATTTGAAAAAAAAGTTTGTAGCGAAAAAAACGATATAAAATTCTTAAAATCGCTCGAGGTTTCAAAAATTTTCATATCTCCGGAACTAATCGACCGATTTGGATGATTCAAAGGGCATTAATTGTATTTTGGCGAAAAAATAACATTGGTCATGGTCCCGAATCTCTGCGAGACTCGGAAATACTCGGTACTGGTATTACATCCGTGTGAAGCCGGGACGGGTCACTAGTTTAATATATGTAATTCTTATATATTCTCATGTTTGCTGTTTCTTTTTTGTATTATCACACAGGTTATCTAATTGTTTAGTTCGTTCTAACATCTAGTAGGAATTATATACAATAGCAATCAGAAATGTGCGCAATTCGCAAATATTTGCGTGGGCAACGTCCACGGGAGGCGCGCCGAATGGCGACGTAGAATGTCTACGCGCCTCGGAGCCGCCCCCCACGCGTCTCCTACTAAAATCTAATCAGTGACATACGTTGAACGTTGGAAATAAAGAAAGAAGAAAACGGTGAATAAAAACAAAGCAATTTATAGCCCGACGTCGTCTCCAGGCTGACTGACACGAGCGACGTCCGGGCTGGAGTTGGAGCGCGTTCATACGACAATGAAAAATCCGACTTATCTCCGCACGAACTAAAACTCGCTCTGCAGAACGCGCCAAATAAATAAGAGACAAAGCACGCGTGGCCCGCTTCGTTTCGCGGGGGCGGCTTCCCATTCTCTTCGCTTGCTAAAACCGGCTCTAAAATAAAATACTTCTCGCGTGAACGCACGAACAAATGAATAATGCACTCTCAAATTCCACGCACACAGCTGTAAAACGAACTTAAAAGAAAAACGGAAACGATATTTGCATAACTAGTAAAAACGAAAGAAGTAAAGAGCGCGTAAAACAAAGGCCACTCATTGGTAAGGCAATGATAAATATAGCTGGACTGAGCGAGCGCTCGGCGACGCTCGCTGATTTGACAATTGCTTATCGAATAATAGTTAATTGCTATCGGATAAGGCCCTAGACTATAATAACGTCTTGCAGCACTGCATTAATATAATCCAGTGGCAATATTCATTCGTTTTCCCCCAAGTGGATGATTGGCATTGTGCATTGATGCAACCTAGCGCTTTCCCCCCTTTTTTCATAAGGACCAAATTTCGACTACCTCGTGGGCTAATTGCTATGCGCATTTGGGCGCGCGCGCGCTCCTACTGAGATCTATACGCTATGCCATGAGTTGCGCCCGTCCTGCGATTGTTCGACCAGTGCTCCAGAAAAATAACATATCGGGGACGCTCCTCGTGGGCTGAACGCGCGTGGTGATGTGCTGGATGAGTGGTGTATGGGCGCGCGGGCACGCAATGTGCGCCGAGGACGACGTCGTCGAGGGGCGAGTGCGGCGCTAAGCCAGCGTGCACGAATCTCAGGAGGACGCCAGCGGCGGCACGTCCGGCAGGTCGAGGATCTCCGAGACGAAGGCGCTCACTTCCTCGGCGCCTTCGCCGCGATGGCGCACGCAGAACGCATGCTCGATGAGCTGGTCGTAGTTCCATCGGTTCTCGACGTTCTTCTGCAGGCAGCACGAGATGAAGTCCTCGAATTCGGCGGAGAATTGCCCAGCAGGCAGACGTGGTGCATCGTCCTTGACGACCTGCTTCAACTGTTCGAATGGCGAGCCCCACATCAGGTAGGGAAATTGGCCCGTAGCGAGCTCGATCAGCGAGATGCCCAAGCTCCATACGTCTGAGCGGATATCGTACGTGGAGACATCTCCAGAAGGGTCAATACGCTCAGGCTACATCCAAAAAATCATTAAAATTGTCTTCGTTAACATATGAATTGTAAAAACTCACCGCCATGTATGGTTTACAACCGGCGTCAATTGTCTTCGCCACAGAGTCCACCAGGTATCCGCTGATGCCGAAATCGCACATCTTCACCTCGCCGCGTCGGTTGATTAAGATATTCGATGGTTTTACATCTCTATGGATTACTTGCAGCGTTTGATGCAGATAGCGTAAGGCGCTGACGACAGCCAAGGTGATTTTGCCCAAAATCTTTTCCGGAATTCGTCGGCTATGACTATACACCTTCTGATAGAACTTATCCAGACTTGTGTCCATTACCTACAACAAATTACAGCCTCCATAAGCAATTTCCAGTAAATAAAATTGCGAATATTCATTTGATAAACAGGAATGTCTGATTGTATAGGCAACCCAATGTACACCCCTCTTTCTAATATTCATTTTCACGAGGCGCTACTAGTGGCGCGCCCTAAGAATCGCCCGCCAAACTAAATATCAGAAATGGATGCAGCAACCTTTTACAGTTTCCTCCAAATTTCACCATTTGAGAATTTCAGTGCTGGAAAAAAAACCGATTATTTTACAGTTAGTACACAAGGCATATTAAATTTACGCGAAAAGTTTCACGACTGACTCAAATACGATGTAAAAGTTAATTGATTGATTGATGGCATTTTCATGCATAACAATGTAATGATTTATGCACCATGCATGATTAAACAATGACACACATGTACGCAAATTTGTAAGCCAACAATTATAAATGAAATAAATACTAAAGAAACTTGTAATTAATTGCATAAATTTTGTTTGTATGCATGGTTTCACACAAATCGCGTCTGTACTATGGGTTGCCTATACCACACATGTGAAAAGAACCAAGTAACTTTCATTTGCAATCAGGTTAATAAAAAAGAAAATAAACAGACCAACCTCCATGCACATCCACACATCGCCTTCACGAAACAGGGCTCCATAGAATTGGACAGTATATGGGCAGTCACTGCTCCTCATGTTGATATCCAAATCCATGAGCAATCGCTTCTGTTCCATGGTGTTCACTGTGGCTGTGATTCTCTTCACAGCCATTATGGTGCCGCTATGGACGTGCCGCATTTTCTCCACGACGCCGTAGGCCCCGCGCCCAAGGTCACTTATCTTTTCCAAATCATCAGCATCCACCACAAATGTATCACTGCCGATCGTGATTGTCGTGCGCGTATCTAGGTTGGCTGGTGGATTCCTAAATAAAGCAAGAGTCAGTCTACATGTGTGGGAATTGAGCCACAAATACCTACACTACTCGAGCCGGTTCCGTGTTGAGCTTGAATTTCAAATTGGGATTTCTTCTTTGCATCTTCTCGGTCGCGCTGTAGCCGGGCGCAGCGCGAGACGAAAGGCCTGTACGTCAATCGGCCCCCAAACAAACTTCCTTTCAGAGCGAAAATGCACTTGGCGGCCAAGGTTCTGCCCAGACCTGGCCGAAAAGAAATTACGTAAAATACGTATAGTAATGATGTCGCCCAACTACCATTGATGTCTACTTTAGGGCACACTTTAATTTTGCTCGCATTTAGGTTAAATTTTACTTTTATGCGGATCACACAGAGGTAATGAGCCTGGAATTAACAGAGTTCACAGAGGTAATAAATGTGGCAGAGGACAAGAATTATCAAATCCTCATTAAGAAGTTAGCAACCACGCTCGGCTCAGTGGTGTGTGAAGGAACTAAAGTGTCATGGTAACATTTCATTTAGTCCGTATGAAACAATGTGGTGCGACAAGGATAGTTATAGATTTGTTGCGAATATAGCACCCGTTACTGGTGGCGCTCTTGCAACAATAGCAGATTGACATTGTCGGCTGACATTGACAGAAATTCGAGTTATGAGCATCGCTGCAGTCGCCCAAGCATTTGTGAATCGGGCTCATAGAAATCTTACCAATTTAGTCAATTTAGTTCAGAGGGCAGTCGCTTGGCGGTTACGTTTACTTGCGCTTTTATTGACTGCAACAGAGCCAACTAGAGAAATATTAAGTCACTAAACGACCTTAGCGCAGTGTAATGTCCATGGGATGAGCGCCGTGTGAATAGCGAAATGTCCGAAATGTACGATGGCAGCGTGTGCAGGTAAAAGCGTTCGTTGTTGCGATCCTCGGCGTGCGGCGTAGACCATTGCGGACGCATTGGGACCGAAATAAATCTGATTAACCCACGGCGGAGGCTCGATTTGACATCGCATGTCAAAACTGCGTCAATAGTCAAACAACAAATGTACGACGGTGTCGCTACGGTCGCCATTTGTTGTTTGCTTTGGTCGAGCAGCACAGCGGAGGCGAGAAAAAAAGCAAGAAAATGTCAGCGGCTGCAGCAGCAGCAGCAGTGGCATCAACGACGGCTTGATCGCGTAATTTGGTGAGAAATCGCGACGCGTTTGGCGAAGGTGCGCGGATCCCTGTGGCTTGCGCGAGGCGGGCTGGTGTCGCGTGCCGAGGGCGATTGATGGACGTGTGTAAATTGCGCGTCGTGTGAAATCCGATCGCGTTGATATTGATTAGGTTTAATTATGTGTGCTACCACCAATTTCGCGTACAACTGGCAGTTGGATCCGCAGAACGCCGCCGAGGACTTGCACAACTATTCGATCCAGAGCGTTCTCGACCCGCAGAAGGTGAAGATACGCAAGCCGATGTTCTTCATGAAGCCAGAGATGGGGCCCGGCGAGAAGCTGGAGAAGCACCTCATCTCGCCGTACGCCACCGTCCAGCTGACGCCGGAGGAGTACAACCAGATCATCTCGAAGCGGCACGAGGTGCCCGCGAAGCCGGAGGGCCAGCCGGAGGAGCCGAGCCCCAAGATGCGGCCGTTCGCGTGCAACGAGTGCGGCAAGACGTTCCTCCTCAAGCACCACCTCACCACGCACGAGAAGACCCATTCGGGCATCAAGCCGCACTCGTGCCACCACTGCGGCAAGGCCTTCACCCACAAGCATTGCCTCAACACGCATCTGCTGCTCCACTCCAGCCAGCGGCCGTACCAGTGCGTCGAGTGCAAGAAGAGCTTCACGCTCAAGCACCATCTCATCACGCACACGCGGGTAACAATGCCGATCAGCTGACGGTGGTCTCCACCAGCAGCTCTCCTCCTCCATCCTTCGCCCCCCAGACTGTGTTGACATGCCACTAATCTCTGTTACATCCCCCAGGTGCACAACCGAGAGCGCCCGTTCGTATGCAAGGATTGCGGCCGGACCTTCCCACTGAAACGACACCTGGTCACCCACAGTAAGTTCCACGCCGGAGAGCGGCCGCACATATGCACCGAGTGCGGGGAGAGTTTTGCCCAGAAGGACCACCTGGTACGTAACCATTATGGTGCTCAGCCACCACCTTGGAGATGCTTGCTATGCCATCAGCTATCTTGTTCGATACCATCCACCTGATCTCATGGTTGTTGTTGCCATTCTGCAGGTGATGCATTCTCGTTTCCATGGCGCTATCAACTCGTTTATCTGCCACGATTGTGGCGCATCGTTCACGCGCAAATTCGAACTGGTGAATCACAATCGTCTGCACGGAAAGAATCCGCATTCTTGTCCCATTTGCCACAAGGAGTTTCTGCAGAAGCGCACGCTCATCACGCATATGCGGTAAGTTGCCCCGTTTTTCCATCTGGTTCCAAAAAGTGCATCAATTTGCTTTTGTGGAGTTCTGTACTTTGAACGTTTTCGTAGTTCCCTTCTTCAGAAAGAACCTGACAAGTTCGCCTCCATGGAAATTTGAGATACCTGGGTAATCTGGCTGTTGCCAGGTCTCGTTATCGAGATTGTAACGTAATCGCTTTAGATTAATGAATGTTATTGTTTGAATAATCTTCAGCCGTTGGTATTCGATACGTGCATGCAAATTTGCGCGTATCACATGACTCTCTCGCCGTTCTGTACGTTGCAAAATCGTCGAGAAAATCCTCTGTGATTTTGCAGCGTATGAATGGTTGAATTTTCGGATGGAATAAACAGACTGGAATACAACATTTGCTGGTCGTGTTTTAGGTACCACAGCGGCGAGTACAACTTCTCGTGCACGACCTGCGGCGAGACGTTCCAGTCGAAGCCGGAGCTGACGATGCACACGAAGATGCACCACCACCCGGAGGCGGAGAACAAGCCGCTGTCGTGCTCGGAGTGCGCGCTGACGTTCAACTCGCCGGAGGCGCTCGCGCTACATATCAAGCTGCACAGCGGCGACTCGCTGCTCGTCAACGACCTGTGCACGCTGACGGCGAGCCTGCACCATCCCTCATTTCCGATGGGCCACCCCGGCGCCAACTACTCGCAGTACAAGCACGTCGTCAACTACCAGGGGGCGGCGGGCGGCGCCGCCGGCGCCGGCACGGGCGCAACGCCCACGACGGCCGGCAACCAGAAGGCGGCGAACGCGCAGAAGATCAAGCCGCACGTGTGCAAGGTGTGCTCGAAGGCGTTCAGCGCCAAGCACGGCCTCCAGCAGCACACCAAGCGCCACCCGGAGGGCACGTGCGCGCTGAAGTCGCACATCTGCGACCTGTGCAATAAGGGCTTCTACCAGAAGAACCACCTCATCCTCCACCAGCGCCAGCACTTCGACCCCAAGCGCAACGGGCAGGTGCAACAACAACAACAGCAGCAGCAGCAACAACAACAACAACAGCAGCAGCAACAACAACAACAACAGCAGCAGCAGCAACAACAACAGCAACAGCAGCAGCAACAACAACAGCAGCAACAGCCGACCGTCTCGGTGCCGGTGGTCGTGCCGCAGCAGCAGAAGCCGGACGACAAAAACGACATGGGACTGATCAAGCACGAGGTGGCGCAGCCCGACTGCACCCTCTCCGAGTTCTCGTAATTGATTCGTCTGTCGCGCTGCGCCAGCGGCTCGCAGGCCATCGACTCGTTCGCGGACGCGCTGGAAGCGATCAGAATACCATTAATACCTACCATGTTACTACTACACAAAACTAACTTAGCGAGAGAGGTACAATAATTTAGGGACGACGTCGCGGCTACGGGTGGCCCGGCAAGGCGCGATGCCGCTTTTCTCCCCCTGCTCGAATCTTGCAGCCCCAAGAAAACGCCGGTGCAATGATGCATGCGACATGTTTGCGATGGACCAGCGCGTCCCACGAGCGCGCTGCTTCATCGCCCACATGTCAGCCTTCGCCTTCGCTCGCCGCGGAGCGCAGAAAGCCCGCTGAATGCAGATACAATAAGGATAGATTCTATATATATAAATATGCAAATATATTTAAATAGACGAGTTGTCAGAGACAAATGAATCACGAAACGAGCTTAGATAGTCGTTATCTGAGCCTGGGAAGCGAAGAGGTGCGTGCGCGTTGTGTGCCTGTGCGTACCCCACGAGACTTTCGCGTCCTCCAGGTCGGAGAAGATGGCGGCCGCACGCCGCGCGTCCCGATGTGCATGAACAATAAATTAGTCGCAACTCGCTGGGGGAGGCATCGCGTCCTTGCACCAGGTGCACCAGCGCGTGCTCGAAACGGCTCCGACAAAACAGAAACGCATCCGCTAACTATCTATTTTAGTGCTGGAATCTAACTTGATTATATATTAGATCGTAAGCAAAAAATAACAAGCATAATAATTACACGATAACATAACACATAGTACGTTATTAATAATTATCGAACATATACAAAGTACGTTTTATGATTTACTGTGATTCGCTTTAGTAGTAAAGAACTAGGTGTTACGATGATTAGACGAGAGAAGCAAAAAGAAATTGTAATTAGCGCCGACGAGATCGAGATGCGCATGCAGGCGGCAACAAAGTTGTGAATGCTGCAGCAGGAAATCTCGCCTCTCTTCGTCGCGCGCACATCAATAATCGATATTTGTATACACATTATCTCGGCCTTCTCTGCTGGCAAAGATGCACACACAGCGCGTTTGTGTGGAGTACAATCAAAATACGAAGCGCCTTCTCCGAAGAAGGCATCGGCATGCAACAATTCATTGACGAACCCCGATGATTGGGGGCCGTCGCCGTCGCGGCTCCAATGAGCGCCCCCCCATCAGCGGGGAAAGTAAAACTAATTATTTACGATTATTCTATCTAATGTAATGATATATCTTATAAGTTTTATCGCGTACAATTAGACGAGGCACGTGACTCGAACAAAGATGTAAACGATGCGCATTTACCGATCGATCGGTCGATTGATCGCTGGTCGATTTCGAGGGGGTGTGGGCGGCATGTGCAGCCGCCCCCGAAATAACATGATGTGTAAATAGAACGCGCCCGTTGCACGGTGATAGACGGCCAAGCCGCCTCCTCCGAGCCCCCCCTCGCAGTTGTTTTGCTGAGCAGCTAAGCGCACTCTCGTTGAACTCTCTTGCCGCGTCAATGTTATCTTCTCGATTGCTCCCTCATTCGCGGCACACAATGCTTGGCTCTCCATTTGTAAATTATTGCTTCGTCCGAGCGAGCGCCAGTGTCTGTTAATTGTTCGATGACATCCGATGGCCCGAGGGGGGTGCGTTTGTCGCTCGCGGGGGCCTGCATGTCGACGGGGGTGCTCCACTGACCGATTGCCTCGACCTGGTGCATCCGCTTCCATGCCGCCCCCCAAAAAAATCATGCCAGCGACGCACGTACCCCTCGCTTTCTTAAGTTTTCCTTTCTGCGACTAATGAATTACAATACGTTTAACATTATTTTATATGTACGTTACACGTCTCTAGATAAAAAAGATTTATATCTATCTATACATATATATATATAAATATTATATAAAGAAACAAATTTTACTATATATGCATATATATAATACGTTTATATATATCGTGTATATAACGGATAGGTTTATCAGCACTTCAATAGTTTTTATGTACTAACTATCAAGCGACAACTTTAATTTGTTTTTTTCATTTTTTAATTTTATCTACTATTATTATTCTAGTAATATGAAAGCTATTATAGTTCTTCTGTAGTAAAAACTGTAATGTCTGCACGTGTCTTGGGTTGAATGCGTTGCGTTGTCATTTTAAAAAACTTCTGTTGATGTGATGAACCCCACAAAAAGGGATCTTCGTGCGCGAATCGAAGCGAGCCAGACGATGATAGCTAATAGGATAGTGAAAAATAATGTACATAGTTTTGGGGGGCCGCATCAGAAGGTGGTGCGTTGGCTCGGCGCATGTAAACTAGAATAGTAACGAACCAGAAGACGTGGGACGAGACCGCGTGCTTACTACAACTTTAGGGTACATACCATTTGCAAACTGAAACTAATTCGTAACGTTTAGCAACGCTAGATAAATCTAATTGTAAGTTAGCTACGCAGGCACAGCAGGCAAGACGCAAACAACAACAACCACACCGGAACCAAATAAAAATAACCCGACCGACAAAAGCAAAGCCAGGAACTGGCGTCATCCAGCAAGCACACAAAACAAATCTGATAATAGCGGGCGGCCAGGGCAGCAGCAGCAGCAACAAAGCAAAGCGATACGAGATACGATTCATACGCAAAATCACTAATAAGAAATTTGTAAGAAGCGCTGGATTGAGATAAACTACTATAATAATATCCTCACAATGGCGTAGGCATATAAGTCTAAGTATAAATAATCTGTTGTAAACGATATACATACATGCATAACAATAATTGTAATCGTAGGTGAAAATATAAACGAAACAAAACGCATCCGAATGCAATGGCGCCCCGAAGTGCGCCCCATTGTTGGTGAATGGGCCAGTAGAATGCAGCCATGGACTGTCTTCAAACGTCGCGAGCTGAGCGAATTGCGAACAAATCTTAACTGTTAGGATTGCGACCGGAAGTCTGCACGACGTGGAGACGCAGAATGCCTGCGTGGACGATATCAAGTGACTTAAAAGTTTGCTGGGAGGCGCGCACGGACAATGGATGGGCACAGCATCGCGAGGAGCGCGCACGGACGGCCTCCTGGTGCGCGCCAAGTGCAACATAGCGCTCGTTAGCCGATAGTTAGGTGATAAGCAGCTGCGGACGCGCGGGTTTTCTTCGGACGCGCGAAAACCGTTTCTGCGCTCCTCCACCCACACACACACACTCTTGTTTTCGTTTTCCGTTTTTGTAATAATTGTACTGTACTATTGATTACGACTACGTTCGATTTGCTACTACATACTATTGATATGAATAACATAACACATTAGTACTATTAATGATAAACATATAAAGAGGATGGAAGAAGCATGAGGAGTGTGCGCGTCGGCGGGGCTCTCTTAAAAGCTCGGCGGCCGCGCGCATCTAATAACTAGCATAAATTGTATACACTCAACCATTTGCAACATGATGATGACGATGAGGCGGTATGATAAGGTCAACCAGACAGACAGCGAGTACATACAGCAAGCAGCACCAGTGTGTGTGCCGTGTGCGTGTATACATTTCGGAAGAAAATCTTATTTTTTCTAGTAGTTTTTAGTATTCGTAGGCGATAAAAGTAATAATACTGTCATGGAAAACACTACATGCAAGTTTATTGAGATTAAAAAGTGCAAATGCATGGGCGCGCATCGTTCATTCTCCTCCTGCTTGCTGCTCCTGCAATCAAATTCAACAATTAGTTCGATCAACAATCGATTTGATTGATTTGAAGTTTGAATTGCGTGTGCCCAATGGGTTGCCTACATCAATACAGCGATTTTGATTTTTAGCCCAACCTATATGTAGGCAACCCTTTAAGCGACGCCATAATGTCATACTTAACCTGCATAATTATTAATCTCGCGGGAATTATTTATTAGTGGAGTTGAATTCAGCAGATGTTAGACGAACGAATAAACTCGGTTAATTGCGGTGATTATTACAGTGCATCATAATTCCAGGAAGTGGTAACTACATAATTGATCCCTAAATTATTAATGAACCGGTAGAAGTTCTAATTATAGTCTTGTAATGTGCATGACTTGCATTGTATGTAATGTATGACTTGTACCTATCGGGCGGTTTTTAAGACTTGTTTCATGTTCTAGCATCATTGATATCATGCGATTAACGGGATTACGGAGTGGGTTTGCAAGTGCTGCATGCGGCGGCGCCACGAGAAGGCGCGCATGGGAAGCTTCGCCAGCGAGCACCAGGTAGTGGGCGGCGGTTGCACAAGTGCGCCCAAGCAAGCGCTGCACTCGGCGCATTGCATACGACGCGCGAAGTGAAAGAGGTGAACGTCGCAACAGCACCAGCACACAATGGAGTTGGCTGGTCGGCATTGTGCGCTGGCGAGGCTGACGAAATGTGTTGCGCAGGACTGGTAAACTCCGGCAGGAACGGCGGCGCACGACGCAGCTGCACCCACACGCTCACGCCGCGACTGTTTCAGGTGGCACACGCACGCCGCTTGAGCGCGCCTCGGCGGCCCACACGGATGCAATACCACGAATCCGGAGAGCGCGCGCAGCCAGCGAGCGAGCGCCTGGCGCACAGCTGTAACTTGTTGTTGACATCGACGGCACGACGACGGCAGCAGCAGCACGGCTGAGCAGCGCGCGGAGCGAGTACATCGCGCGAGCGACGAGTTGGTGCGCACTCGGTGATCCAAAAACGTACAGGCCGTCGAGCCGAGCGAAACGCACGCCACAAACGCAGCCAGCCACAGCGACGACGACGACGTCGAAGAGCAGCACGACAACGACGAGTACGAGAGGCACAGCTGAGTGAGTGGTGCAATCGTGGTGCACAGGGAGACAACCCGGGAGAGAACGCACCGAACGAGGAGGTCATCCAACAGCGCAGCCATCGCCAGCGGGCGCAGGGCTCGACGTGTGTGCAGCGAGCCAGGAGGGCACGTCGTGCTTGTGTGTGCATCGCCTCCACCAGCATCGTCGGAGCGCCGCGCCATCGACGCGCAAAGCGATACAAGGAGGTTTTTTCTACCTCGTCCAAGCCGCCCCCATCGGAACGCCGTACGGTCGCCGACGGGCACACTGCACTTCAGTGGATAAAAACACGCAGGTTACTAGGATAGCAGACGAATGTTGTTAGTCAAGGTGAGTGAAACGTATCTATCAATGCATGTTGCGAATGCATCTCACAATGTCGTGTCTCTATGCGTGCATAGAAGGCGATTGTTATTGTTGTTGTTTGTTGCACCCTGTGCCATTGTAGCGATGCATTGCGCGTTCCGTTACGCGAACGCCAAGTGCGTATCGGTTTGTTTTTGTTTGCGACGCGTTCGCTTTCGCTTTATGCCAATGCGTAGTTTGCAACAAAGGCCGAGGCGCGCTCGCTGACGACGACGGCGACGACCACGATGCAGACAAAGCAGAGCCGAGCATACCTGACCTAGCGCCGCACAAAAGGGTTCCCGAACGCTGCAGCGAGCAACGAGCAGTAGAAAACGCCGGAATGCCTGCTGCAATTATACACCCACGACGAACGCAGGTAGAAAATCTTTGTCGCAACTACCTGGAATCAGCGGAATTCAGCGAAAAGCCCCCAAGTTGACGTCCAGCGCGCAGCAACAACGAACGGCCTCTTTCCGGACGCATCCGAAATATAAATAGCCATGCATGTTATCTTTTGCATTTCGTTGTAGACATGCGGTGCGCAATTAGCATGGGACGAGGAAAACGGAAAGTCCGAGCTGGAGAACGAGCGGGCGCCGACGATGGACATGGAGCACCACGTCGATGGTATCGATTGCGCGCCTTCCCCGCGATGTGCCCGCTCCTAATCAGCTCGCACCTCGCATTCCCCCGTCGTCGGCCCCGTGTGTATGTGCGAACGTGTTGCATTTCGCTGCGAACGCGACGAAACGGGTGGATTGTGGATTGATTAGGACAGCGCGCGGCCTGCTGCGCTCCGACGTCGTCGACGTGCAGCGCAATGAGCGCGCGCGGCCTTTGTTATTGTAGTCAGCTGTTGGCTGTTATTTCCGTCTCCGTCCGCGTTCGTTCATTGCGCCGCGCGCTCGCCAGCTGCGGCCCCGCTCGGAGCCGCTCGCCAGCGAAGTGAACGCAACGTCGTCGTCGCCGTCGTCGTCATCGTCATTATCGTACACAATGCAACGCCGATCCGAATCGAGCTACAGCCGGTTGGCTCTCCTGCAGCGCTCGCATCGGCGACGTCTTCATCGAGGGAGGCGGCGCACCGAGTGGCGCAACGGCCACTGCCTTGTTTACGCTCGCCGCGTCCTTGTCGCTGCAGTTCGATTCTATTTCGATATCGCACTGCCTGTTTGGCACATGGCCGCAACGCACACGCGGAACACGTCCTCTTATCGCGCCCGCCCCCCACCTCGGGGCATCCACTCGCACGCGACCGCGACAACCAAAAACAAAAGCAAAACATTTGCGTCGCAATGGCAGCAGCACCAGCCGCCCGGAACGGTTATTGTCGCATGCAATTGGGCTGGCGACGCCGACGACGGCGACAAAGACGTCGGGAGCACCAGCTGATCATCGTCGGGTGCAGCATCGGCGGCGGCGTCTGGTGCCGCTGCAGGCTGGCGCACGGCGAGTCCGTTGACCCGCGCCGCGATCGGGTCGCGGCGGAGCTGGTTACGCGTTCTCTCCGTTCGGGCGCGCGTGAAGGAGAGCGAAGAAGCGAGTCCTCCTCGTCGGGCCCGCCGTCTGATTGCCCCTGCCCGCCTCGCTGGTGGATGGGGCCCGTCGCGAAGAGTGCAGGCGGGCGCGTGCGAGCGAGAGCCTCGCTTCCCGGGGGCATCTCAGTTCATACGCGCCGCGCGCGCGGTTTATTGACAGCAGGCCGCGCACCGTGCGTTCTTTGTTTGAGAGCCGGTTCTGCGCGCGGCTTTGTCCTCTCCACCGAGAGGCAAAGCCGCGGCAACACTCAACCTTAATTTGTTGACGAGAAAATTCTGTATTTGAAGCGATAGACTAGACCCCACGTGGAGGTCCCCCAGGTCTTGCGCGTTCTCCATGGAGGAAACTTCAACTAACGTTGGATTTTTATGATTTTAGATGTATGAGATGCAATTTAACGGATTACAATACTCGGAGGAGACGATTCAATGATATTAGGATGCAAAAGTCGAAAAATTGACGCGTGATCGAAGCCGGAGCAGTCAATTTGCGGCGTGCAAGCTACGTCAAAGCATTGTCAACCAGCCCCGCTTCACTGCGACCCAGATTTGAATTCAGATCGAGCACGAATCAAGCCAATCCGTCTAACAGCTTGTCAGGGTCATCGGGCGCGTTTCAAGTCCTCCTCTACGTCTGAGAGCTTTTCTACGAATTTCTTGCCGCCCCAGCCGGCGGAGCGACGGGGAGGATTTTTCAATTATGCGCGCACCGAGTTGTTTTTCGGCGCGTCGCAAACAGGACGAGAGCGCCGCGACGCACTCTCCAGCCGGGGCGGCGGGGAGCAGGCGCCGCTCCACGTCCCAGCCGACCCCACAGCATCCCGTGTGTGTTTGCGATGCACAAAAAACTCTAGAGTCTAGACGCGTCGCGGGGGCAAATACGCAGTTGCGCCGATAAAACGTGCCGACGTGCGGGAGCATCATCGTCGGCGCACCAGCGCTCGATTATCGCCGGCGATAGATTTTTTCCGAAAATCTTATCCGTCGCAGCCGCGTGTAGGATAATCTGTTGCAAGCGACGCGCTTATCAGCGCCCGAAGCGCCGTCGTTGTTATCATTTCGTGCGATGTGCGCGCACGATTGCACAATTTCGACGCGCTGCGCACTTAGAAAAAGCATGGGCGCGCGCGAAACTCGTAAACAAATAGAAATAGATTTCCAGCGGGCAGCCGCGGGCGGGCCACACGTACACCGTACATCTAGGACACAGACTCACCTGTTTATTTTCCTTATTTTTTCTCTTATACGCCGTGTGTTATTATTTTATTTGTTATAGATACGCGTCGGTGCTAATTTTAGCCGCGCGTTTCGTTCGGTTGCTTAGAGTCTCGTTCGGGCCGCGTGCGTTTATCTCAACAGGAAATCGCGAACGCTTTTGCGCGCACCTTTCGAGCGTTTGTTTTTATTTTGACGTCCTTAGGCGATTACGGCTACCTAAAAGGCTTTGTTTAAATTGTAGGAAGCGTTAAATTGTTTGTGTATTTAGTCAAACCTCACTTTGATGAGTTTTCAGTACATTTTATGCGTCTTCTTTTTACGGATCAAATCTTTATAGATTTTGAAAATCAATTTCCTTGTAATTACCAGGAATTGAATTTGGTTTCCTGTCGAAATTTGCCCGGGCTAAATGAATTTGGGACAGTTTACGGAAATGAGAGAAAATTGAAGTTTCAATGAGATCGTGCAAATCGATCAAGTACAAAATCTATTACAAGACAATGAAAGTAATTGACAATTTGTGTACTGAAATGTAGCTGTTTACAAAAAGTATCGCAATTATCTTAAATATTAAGTAAATCATTTGATTTTCTGTTCAGCTCACGTGAAAGAGATACGGCTTTCATAGACATAATGACAACTCGCTTACTGAAAACGCCGAGCGTGGTTCTGAAGCGTCTCGACTGCAATTGAAATGCGACACCGAAATAAACCTAAGACAATAATCGCCATCCGTCTCCGATACTCGCGTCCTAGGGCTTCGCCTCCGGCGCACGAAGAGCGTCATCGCTTACCCAGCATTATATAAATCCGCAGAAAAACTGAATGATAGCATATCTGCATGGGACACGTGCTCTGGAGCGCATCCTTTGTTGGCGCTCTTGAGTTTGCACACCGGCGTTTGCAAATCGGCGTAATCCCGACGCGCGGCCAGAAAATGCCATTTTAATCAATCGTATGTATATAAGGCAATGGCGCGTTGCTTTCTCTCCGACGTGGATGGCGTCGCGTACGTGCCCCCAGCCGCGTAGCGGTTTGATTAGCGCGCGCTTTATTAGATTTTTCCTCGAAAAACATATTTTCCTCGGCGCGCAAACATCGCTCGTTTATGCTTTCGGGCGCTCGTGACTCATGCGACGCTTTTTCCTCATTTGTTACAAACAATGGGCCTGGTGCAATCGGGCTCCATCATGCGCGCATACCTTCGCGGTCTCTTCGATTCCATTCTATAAATACCAAGGCGCTGCTACATGCCGGCTCATTATTGATTGACAACAGCACCCCGCGCGCTATGACCAAATGAAAACGAACAATAATCGTCGTCGCTCAGACACACACGCCGGCTGAAGAAGCTGGTGGCTTGGCTGGTGGCTATTGACTCGCGACGGCGACGCCGGCGACGATGGCGGTGCTTGGTGCATCATGCGGAATGTATTTTGATCCGCGGATTCTTGTAAACACTGTAAATCACTTCGTGACAGCGCTCCACATCGGAATTAGCATATTTTCGAGTGGAATTGTTCCTAAATTGGGCACGTTTAGCTGCTCGCTGCGCGCGCGGTTGTGTTTTGGAACAACAATCGGCACTTGCGAGGGAAGCATTTCCCCTGTAATTGTCTTTATTGATCCTTGGCGGATGCGTGTTTATTGGCGTGTAGACAAAATGATAGTAATTAAGGAAACTGCTGCTAGGGCCCCAAATTGGGCTTGTCACTCTTCGATAGCAACTGGTTACATTTCAAATTGTCTCCAGCCAATAAATTCTCGAATCTTTCATGTAAAAGTTCTTAAAACATTTCCGCAATTTTGTCATGTAATTTTAATGGGGAATTATGTTGTCTGTTCGAAAGGCGCAAAAGTTGTAATTTGATGATAACGGACTGCAACGCGGAAATTTCATGTGTTAATTAGGCCAATGTATACGCTTTTCAAAGGGACTTTAATTAGTTTTATCAAACGAAAGATGACGTAGCGCACGTAATCGGCTTAAATTCACGCCTTTTGAAGATAGAAGTATGTTTTGAAAACCCGATCTAAAGGCTCACATTAACTGTAAACTAAAGCTCAACTACGAGCCATTTTCAACTAGAACTTTTTACCATACTCGTAAATGAATTGTTGCATTAATTTTCCGGCTTAAAATAGACGCCAGGCAAATGTATCAAAAAACCGATACAATCCGATAATGGGATTAATGCAAGCGCAAAATGAGATTAACAACAACATCGCATGAAAATATGTCCTGCAGGTCTGCCTACACTTCGCAATGATTAGATTATAGGACGATAGCACCTAAAAATAAACCGTCACAATTAATGTAAGTGTTGACACGAAGTGCAGGCAGATCTGTTGTCTCCAAGTGTCAATTAATTAATGATTGTTGCCGTAGGTTAATTACAAGCTGTGCAAGCCCCAAATGTGAAGTACCCAACGAGTCCGACATGTCTGATGGCGTGGATATGATATGATAGGATAGGAAAGCGTACACCGAGCGGAATACTGATTGTAATACGGCAGTGTACCGTGAAAAAGTACAACGAACTCGGAACGATAATAACAAGCGCGCGCGCGAGATCGGTAACGGTGGATGGGGATCCACACGCGTTCCGCGCCTCGTCTCTTCGACTTAACATTAATATGAATAATTGCGCTGCATTAGAAACCGCGCCGCATGCGAAGAAAATCGCCGAGCGAGCTTTCCACAAATTGCGAAATTAGTCACTGGATGGGCGCGCTAATGAAGCTGAATCATGCGCGCATTACCACCGCGATTGGCACGCCGACCAACACGGCGACGACGTCCACCACCACCACCAGCGAAGAGGGCCAAGCCGCTGCACCGCATGGAGGATTCGAGGAAGAACGAATTGCAATGCCAACGTGTGATTCAAATTCATTGTTTTGTATCATAGCCATGTGCGATTGCGATAGTCATAGAGTACAGTCATGCATGATTAATTCACGATGGCCAAACACGAGCATGCGGCCTGGACGGCCGGCAGATGGCGACGATCGCAGGTGGTGCGCGCATGGTGCGCTCAAGCCCGAATTTCGCCGCGTGGAAGCGAATGAACCCGCTGGAGGCGTGCGGCCGTTGACAGAGCTCCATGGGGGCCGACGCACTCCGACCCCGAAATTGGCGGCTCTCTTCGCGGCACGTTGAAACAATAAGGTCGTCAAACCAACGAACGAGAGATGCTCGAAACGCGCGCACGAGCGCGCGAGTTCAACGCTTGACATTGATAAGTCTATCCGTGAACTTGATATGCAGCGGCGAAGTGCGCACTTGCCCAACAATAATAATAGGCACCGGGCCCGTCATGATTAAGGAAGCGGTGTTCGGTACGCGCGTCGTATTTTCGGTCGGCGTGTGACGCATTTATCCGTGGTCCTCGGAGGTTCCTTCGGTGTTTTTGGCGATAGTTGCGCGCTGATCGAAGGACGCGAAGGTGCGCGCGCGCAAACGCGTTGCGAATTTTATGCCAGCGAATTAGCATCGCGTCTAATTAGCGCGTTCGTAAATAGCAGGCGCAAGTCGTTCGAAAATATTCGGCGCCGCGCGCTTCTAACGGGTATTTTTAAGATGCGCAATGTGCGCACTAGAACGACACAGAAAACGCGCGTAGGCTGATGATGATAACGCTTATTGTGCACTATCGTGTTATCTAATGAGGTTGTTGTTTTACTGAAATGCACACTATCGCGAAGAAAGTGTGCGGTATCATCGTTTCAGCGCCATGAGAGATATCAATGTTCTCTTGCTGATAATTGGCTTTTGATTGTCGATCATTGCTTGGGTATTTTTAACTAGTGTTATCTGGTACTAAAGTTCTAAAGACATTTATTCTTTTGTTTCTCTCGTTTAGTTATAATTTGTAAATGTAAAACGCATTTTCGTTAATGTTGGTCATTGTAGGAACATTTTGTAACTTTGCGTGATCGTATAACTTATTGAGATGATGTACCTGTACATAATTAGTTCAAATTTGTTATCGATCCCGGTTTGAGCGTTTAGAAACGAACAAACGAGACGATCGGCACGCGAAAAACCTGTTCAGATTGCATTCAGACAATCAAGTTGGCATTGTCCAACATAGGAAAACAACGCCTTCACACCTGGAAAACAAACAAAAACAAGGAACAAATCAATCAAAATTCTCGTGTCAAGTTACCCAGGACATTCAAGCGGCATCACCACGAAGCTCCACCACAAGACGGCGAATTTCCTCACCTCGTACGATCCGCAAACGTAGGGATGTGTCGCACCAGCAGCGGGCACGGGAAGCGCACCGCCGCCAGCCGCGGGACAGCGACCGGAAGTCGCGGGGGCGGCAGGCGCGTCGGGCGCGTGCCGCTGGAGGACCGCTGCGCCATGTGCTCCAAGGTGCTCCAGAGCAACGACCGCATCCTGAATTGTACGAACTGCATGAACGAGCTGATCAGCCGCGTGTAGCCCTGCGCCCCGCCGCCGCCGCCGCCGAAATTCCCACCGAACGAATGGGAGCCGCGGAGCGCAACGCAATTCTTTGGTTTTGGTTACCCCCTGTTGAACGATTCGCATGCATGTTCTGGACGTGTTCGCCGACATTGATGGGAAGCGTCTCGAGACAGCCGACGCCGTCGACGACGCCGCTGACGACGACGACGACAACAACAGCGTCGCCGAAGCAAGCGCGTTAATTATGCATGCGACCGTCGTCCCCGTCCGCGCGCGCACAACTCCTTGCAAATGCTCGAGCGTCGTCACATGTAACGAGCTTCCTTTTATGTGCGAAATAAATCCCCTGTATTCCTCTGCTTGTTTGCGCGCAATTTAATTACTGGCTTCGCGTCGGCCGCACGCTGGGCATGATGCATTGATTACGCCCCGGCGACCTGGGGGGCGGACGTCGCCATCGTCGTCGGCGGCGGCGGTCTCGCGGAACGAGGAACCAGCCCGAGGGGGCGCGTCGCGACGACCTCTGCGGCCGGACGCGCCGATGACATATATTCTCCGCTGGGAATCGATTGCTGAATAATATATCAGCGGCGTGAATGGATAATGGGCCGGCCGACACGATGGGAACAATGCACACGAATAAGTCGCTTGTCGAGTGCATCGACAATTGTGATTCATTTAGTTGGTTGCCCAGCGCGGAATCGATTGCATATCCCCTATCCCCGCATATCACGGAAGGAAAAATGGATAACAAGTGTTCGATCTGCGAACGATTTCCTTTAGGACTTATTTTTTTATAGTATTTAGCTAGGCGGCTATGTTTGCGACATGCGACGAACGCGCAGCTGTCGGATTTTCGCATCAGTCTTCCCGAATTGACAATTTCGGCTTGTTCCAGGTGTGACCACGGACGTATGGCCTGCCGTCGCGGCCACAACAATGGTGAAGACGTTCCAGGCCTATCTCCCGCAATGCCATCGCACGTACTCGTGCATTCACTGCCGGGCTCACCTCGCAAACCACGACGAGTTGATATCCAAAGTATGTCCTGCATTACACCCACCCCAGGTGCTTTGATTGTCCCATGGGAGGCATCCTCGAGCGACAATCCATTCACCTGGTGAAATTTGAAAGCGCCCTCATGTCCCATCTGCCCCCAATCATCTAACGATAACTAATCGTTTCGTTGTTTTACAGTCATTCCAGGGCAGTCAAGGCCGAGCGTATCTCTTTAATTCGGTGTAAGTATTTATTCCTCATCATCATTACGACCTTAAGAAACGCATTTCTTCATGGGTATGATTGACAGGGTCAATGTGGGGTGCGGGCCCGCAGAGGAGCGCGTTCTGCTGACAGGTCTTCATGCAGTCGCGGACATTTTTTGCGAATGTTGCAAAACGACGCTCGGCTGGAAATACGTAAGTTGTGACGTGGTGACGCTCTAATTTGTATCGACATTTGCGTCAGTCGCAGCCCTAGTGCATAATCATACTTGTCCTGATGTTCCCCGCTGCGGGGGACACCTGCAGATCGTCTAAACATGTCGTTTTGTAGGAGCATGCATTCGAGTCCAGCCAGAAATACAAAGAGGGCAAGTTCATCATCGAGCTCGCGCACATGATCAAAGAGAACGGATGGGAATGATACAGCTGCACGCCAGCAGCTAATTGATGCCGCCCGCCACCAGGCGACCACCACCGACCACCAACTCCGCCGTCGGCGACGACGACGACGTCGAGCGTATGGTAGATGATGACGTCGAAGAGGGCGGCGGCGGGTGCAGCGACGGCCGGTGGTTGTGATCTCATTTGTCGTGATGAACAATCGAAGTAGACAATCTAAACACGCCGTGATGATGATGACGGTGCGCCCTCTACGGACGATGCGCACCAGGTCGACGGGAGTGCTCGTCTTCGGCGCAGCGAGCGCGCCGATGCGTGCGCATTTAGCTTACTTAAGCGCGCGCGTGCGCTGACACGTCGTGCACCAGGTCGACGCCATCGACGGAGGTGGTGCCATTGACGCCATCTCCGCGTTGTTCGGCATGCGTCCATGCGTGCCCACCGAGCCATTACAGCTCAGCAACCAACTTGTCTAAACCAACCTACACCCAGACACGAATACACACCGGACACTGAACGTCGTCACCCCGCGCATCACATCACGGCCAACCAAAACCTCTTCGCTCTAACCAACTCTCTCGTGTGCTTCTCTAGATTCGTGTGTGAATGGCAATAATAGTTAGGCATTGGATTCGCTGCGCTGCGCGCGGCGGCGCGTGGAAAGCCGCTGAAGGCGCTCACCAGGTCACCTGGTGGACCCCCGCTGAAGGTAACCACCAGGTCACCTGGTGGATGGCCGCATCTACGGTCGCGGGATGGCTCGAATTCGCGCGCGCGCGCATTGAACTTACGGAAGCAAACGAACGAAGCAAGCAAACACTACAAATATAAAGTATATGAATATACGCTAAACGTAACTGTGGTATGAAACTGTGTTAATTAAATTTAAAAGAAAAAACATAAAGCGGCTACATAAGCAAATAGATTTCCACAAAGACAAGAAACGAAACGCGAAGCAGATGATGCGCAAAGAAAACTATTCTCTTACATTTTTTACAAACGATTGCAGCAGTTACAGTCGCGCGCGCCTGGACGCCTTCCCCGACGGGTTCCGGGGCGCGCGTGGATGGCGGGAAGGCACTGGGCCAACGGGAATTCTCATATATACACGGGCGCTGTGCAGAAATCGCACTCGACTAATAATAAAACCGCGTCCAGCGGCTGGATGCGTTCACTTGTTCGTTTCCGCGTTTTCCGTTCGAAATCTCGATGGCGAACTTCTCTATCTTTTTTGCTGAATCTGAATGAATGTCGCGTGCGTCGCCGCGGGCGTTGTTCGTGTGCGTGCTTGAGAGAGAGAGCGAGCGTGAGAGACTCGGCGAATGCGTCCACATATAAATAAATATGCAAAATAGCAGCATCTACTTGCAGCAATTGATTGAATTGAGCATTTGTTGAATTGAATGCACTCGTTCGTTCGTTGCGTTGTTGTTGTTAAGCCGATTCGTTTACGTAGCGAGCAAAACTTTTTTCCCTCATTTGCCCCCCAGCGCGCGTGTAACGTTTTCTTCACTTCCGCCCCGCACACACCCACAAAACGAACACAGACACGCCACACCAACCCCCGCATAGATAGAAATTGTGCGAGATTCATTTCGAGTAATTGAGTAAGCCCACACACACACCCCCTAGATTTAAGCTATTTTACTGTAATTCATGATGTGATTTTTTGTGATAAATTGCGATTTTTTAGTGCGAGGCAAAAGATTGATGAATATGATATGTGATGACAAATTATGTAAAAAGTTAGGTTTCGTTTGCCGCGACCGCGAATGGCGATGGTTCTTCAGATTATTTAGGAAGCGCGCTTTTTTTGTATCAATTTCTCGTATGACTGACTGACTGATGACGGAGTGGATGCAGGGTGAAAAAAATTGCACTAGATAGAACGTGATGGGCAATCCAAGATGATGATGATGACGATGATGATAGTGAATGCAGAATTGCGTATTTGTTCATACCATAGTTCATATATACAATACGATAAGGTGTTATGTAATTGTACATTGTTGTAATCTCATTGGGGGCGTCGATTCTCGCCGTTTCTGCAAGCAAGTGCGAATTTAATCAGCGCGCACATGTGCGGCTTCGCGAAGAAGCGATGAGATCGATGGTGCGAGAGCGCAGCTCCCAATCGTGCGAAATTGTAAACGCGCAATCATCAGCGTCTGCGCGCGTCTCCGCGTGTCCCTTGCACGGGCTCGCCGGACGCCGTTTTCGCTTCCTGGCAAACACACATAGTATATTTTCGTAAATGAAACCAACAAGAACAATGCGCCGCCCGGGGTGTCCTCATGCAACAACCACCCCCCGCTAAACGCTAATTGCAAAGATACGAGCGCTAACTAGATGTTAACAGATTTTGAGTGTCCTTAGACAGCGGAGAGTGCGAAGGCATCGTTTCTCTTTGGTTTCGCCTCTATCAGCTTGCGTTCTGCACGATAACGCAATTCTACGCATTTTTTAAGTGTCTTGCAAATAAACACATCGACACAACAAGCGAACGAGATGGGCAGTGACTATGATTCGAAAGAGCGAAACAAGCATATGAATGCAGCGACCACTCACTTTCAACACCACGCATTGCAACCCATCTTGTTTCGATTGTGCGAAATGCGAACTCGAAGTGTGTGCGCTATCAATCGCACGTTTTTAGGCACCACCGAAATGCGATGCGAACATTTGGGCGTGCAATGGTTTTTAGCGGAACTTCAAATGCTTTCAGGTTGAAACAAAACATCAAACAATGCAAATAAGAAAACAAATACAAACAAAAAATGGAAAAGATATTTCAACAAAAAAAAAAGAACACTATCACATACTGCCAGTAGGTTATATTAGCGGTTTTATCTTCATTGTCATAATATTTATGGTGGAATAACAATTACTTTGTATTACGTTAGTATGTTTTTAGTTTATGTCCAATAAATATTAAGTTTTTTACTTAGAATACGGATTTGCAACTCTGGAGACTTCGTCTTGGAATTATTTGAGGCAAATTAACGTGAAAGATCCCAGTTGATGCTTTGTTAGGACGCAGGACACCCGAAAATATCTAATTTGAGCAATAAGATTACTAATATTTGCTGTTTTTCAGATGCCTCATTGAAACTAACACGCAATAAGCCCAGACTTTACTTAGAACTGCTTTCCGTTGTTGTTATTAGCCGTCCACAACAGGAAATAACTCATTTTCATCATTGCAAGATGTTATCATTATCATAATGCATTTGAAATCATATTTACGAAGAAATTCAAAGTTACAATTTTAAAAATTCCGCCATATTGATTGTCTCCATAAGAGGTCGCCACCTTACAGTGCTCTAGTTCGGTTTAGAACCCCGGTTATCAATCATCTACGCATGGTTTTTCATCATGCTGTAAGCCACAAACAAATAATTTCGCCAGAAAAACCGGTCCCAAGTGAAAACAGTGCATTGTTATTCCATCGATATCTTATCAGATACGAATATGATGTAATTAAACTCTTCGGAAGTTGCAGTTAAGCTGTTTAGTTATGGACATCATAAGTTGTGATTTGTGGTCACTCAAGGGTAACATATCTCAGTTATTTGGAATCAAGGAATATGTAAAATTTATGTAGAGCTATAAACTTGCTAATTGTTATTATAATGGGTACTAATATGCTAATATTGAAGGTAAGCAACTGGCTATAAATGATTTTTGTAATATGTTGTGTACACAATTTATCAAATTACTAATTGGCTTATTTCCAGTGTTCAATGTAATAACACCTGTTAATAATTGTTACTACATTTCTACAAATATGACTGCATTGTGGATGATGTAAATAATCCACTGGAATAACTATGTGATGGCATTAAATGTCTGTCGAATGTTATGTGGCCCACAAAGAGCCATCAATTGCTATATTATTCTGATGATATGGATTCTAATCATCATTGCTGGCATCTACAAGTTCCTGGAACCAATTCACTCACTGCCTGAAGCAGTGATCATCTCAGATACATTTAATCAAATTGAGAATGATGTTAAGACCAGGAGGATTTTTGAGATATGTAATCAGCCACATAGTATTGTTGCAGGTGATGAAGGTAACCTTAGTTGTATCATTACAACAGGGTGTATGCCCAATATTAATGCATCATCATTACAGGAATCCTCAACATGAAGCCATGGCAATTAAAAGGCAGCCTTGTACTGATTCGACACGGCGATCGAGGACCCCTGCAACACATCCGAAACATATCAAGCATCAATTGCGGCACACCCGAAACGGAATTGCTCACTGCGTACAAAAGCTACTTGCATAACTTGACCGCATCCGGGAAGGTAGCGTCCTGGATCGGCCCCGGTTCGTTCCACGGCTTTCCGCTGCTGCCTGCGAATCCACGCCAATGCCACCTGGGGCAGCTGACCATGCAAGGCGTCTCGCAACTGCTGACATTGGGCAACATCCTCAAGCAGAGCTACTTCGACGTATGGCCCAAAATTAAAAACCTTACGCAGGCTGACGTGGTGGCATTTAGCACACGTTATCATCGGACGTTTCAAAGCGGCCTCGCCTTCCTTTTTGGGCTTATACCGCCTGAAACGCTCAGCAAACTGAGCTTTGTTGAAAGCCAATCGATGACGTTCTGCTTCAAGGATTGCGGATGCCCCATCACGGAGAAATATTCCCGGTGAGAAATTCGCAACAAATCAATCATTTACTCAAATATTTTTTTGTACATTTCGCAGAGCATTAGCGAAAGTTTCCGGGGAGAGTTTACGCACTCATCCTGCGATCAAAACGTTGGCACAGACAACCAGCGATTTGATATTCGCCACGGACGCCGAACACGGGCGTTTCTCCCAGGACCCCCAAACCGTACGAGACGCCCTATTCACCTACATCTGCCACGACAGTCAGCTACCTTGCGACACCCCAAACACTTGCATTCGGTGCGAAATTACACATTAATTTCGAATTGTATCTGATCCTATCGTTGTTATGTCTCAGGCGACAAAACGTGCTCGGCATCTTCATGTACTACGACTGGATGATGAACGCCCAATGGAAGAACCGACATGCACGTCGTCTCAGCCTGCTGCGGTCCTACGGGCTCGTCAAGCACATTGTCAACCAGATGCTGCGCATGCTGTCGAACAACGGGCCGTACCTGGTGCTCTACTCCGGGCACGATCACACCCTGCTGCAGCTGGCGTCCGCATTGGGTCTCCAGCACGATCCGCATCTCTGCCGGTATGCGGGTCGGCTCGTCTTCGAGGTGTACAGCAACGCGGAGGAAAGCCAAACGGCGAGTGGTGCGTATTTTCGTATCCTGGCGAACGGACGTGATGTCACGCGTCAGGTATCGTTCTGCAAGAGCGCGCGAACGCCGCAAGAGCACGTCAATCTTTGCAAGATTGAGGATATCATTCGGTTCATTCACGACGATTATTTCGCCAGCTTTAATGTCACCAACTTCAAAGATGCGTGCTTCACGAAGAGCATTGTGAATTGAGCCCCTTTTGGGCGTTGGTTGGCGGATGTTGGAGGGCACAACTTTTGTTCTTCCTGTTGTGTAGCCATTGTACGTATGGTCGAATTCTAGTCAGTCCAAATTGAGAGCTTTAAGCCGTTGTAAAGCTGGTTTTCTAATTAGAACTATTTATGATCCCATTGAAGTTGTTTTAGGCTGAGACTTTTGTTGTTTAACATGGAGAAATCCTAGTTTCAAATTGTTTTTGAATCGATGAACGATTGATTGGGGGTAATTACTCATAAACTACAAACGAAAGCATTGAAATAGTCGTAAATAACTAAGAAATTTTCCAATGATTGTACTTTGCTCTATACTCTATAGTTTTGTGAATTATGACTGTCATTTATGAGGGAAATATCTTTAAAAAGTCGTCAACTTGTATACTGAATTCTCGAGTAGATATCGTTGTTTAATGAGCTGCAATCATGGGCTAAATTTTCTTAATTACTGAAAGCCAGTTTAAAAATACAGGTGTTTTGGTAGATTTGAACAGTTAGTCATATCACAAACAGCAATTATTTCATGCTTTACTTGTATTTTCGATACAAAACAGATTATTATATCTAGTCATGTCTGTAAAACAGTGAGATTCACTCTGAGGGATTGTAATATGTGAAAAGTCATCCGAATATGCAGTAAAAACGTATAACGTTTGGGATTTATTTAGACAATTTGTGATCGGTATTTGAGGCAGCTCATTGAAACAATTTGCGCTATTTATTTATGACACGGAAATCATTTTGATTCTTATTATGCCAGCAAGTAAATGCCAATAATACCAAGGTTTATAATATTTCGAATATTCCAACAAGTCAACCAAACAATCGCAACGTAAACATTTACAAATTCCATTAGTTTGAACGAACATTTGCCGTGCAAACGAATTTTTGCGAAATTTCATTTCTCTATTGAAATATATCAAGGAGGCGTGTATAAATCATTGATTTCATAAGTTTGCTACTGAAATAATTTAAGTTTACTCGAAGGTCAGATAGATATTGCGAATTGTTTCAACTAAAAGAACAACCCGAATGGAGTACTTCATTGTTATTTTGTTATGATGCCGGGCGCGTAATCATCGAACGAGAGACTTGTTTATTAGCTATCCAAAGCGACTCGCTTATCATATCAACGAACGCATCGCCTTCTCCGTGGGCACATGACATCGGTGACACTTATTTACACTGGCCGGTCGGGCCCAGTGATATAATGGGATGTGTATTAACGCTGAATGGTATGACGCGCTGCGCGCTGTTTATCAGCGCAATTAGCTAAGTTGCGTGCGCAAATATTTGATGTGCCATCTACGATTTCCGATAGGCACACGCCGCACCAATTGGCGCAATCATTCTCCGCGTTCGGTCTCTCTGCCACCTTGAGGCCGATTTTAGATGCAAGTTCGAATCGGGAGGAAATCGCATTCGGCGCGCAAACTACACGCCCGGTTTCAGTGTTAGCCGGAGCGCGTTATTGCATCAGCGCACGTTTATATTTAAACCTGCTTGGAGACTTTCTGCCTTCCCGATAAGTTTCCACTTTGATGCTGAAAAATTAACGATAGGTCGGTCGCACGCACAGATTTATGTCCCTGTCCCGAGCTGTGTGTGTTTTTTTACGATAGCGCCGTTAAATTCGGCAGTTGTACAGATATGAATATGAATATAAGTCGTCACGTGTGAACATATTTGATATTTGTGGCTATTTTCCGCGGCAAATACCACGACGTCGTGTTCGAGGACTTTGGTTTAATGAATGTCGATTGGTAGACGACGATTTGAATACTGATAGATTCCAATTGTATTATTGATTATAGAAATGTTGAGTATACATACAATTCATCGTGTATATTTTTGCAATGAATTTCATAGTTTGGTCCGTTATCAACTCATTTCTCTGACTTATCTGATGCGAATATTTTTTGGAAACAACCTAGTAAAGGTTGAAAAACAATTAGAGCAAGTAATTCTAATTATTTTGATAGTGAACTTTCAATTTTGTAAAAGTTATTTCGGGTATTTGCTTTTTAATCTGTCTTCCGCAAACAAAAATGGATCATATATCGAAGATATAGGGCAAAACATAACAAAAAATATCCTCATCTATGTACAAATCCCCAAGCAATCAGACATCTTTCAAGTCATGACCCGCGATTAACAGTCTACTCATCGTCTATCCACAAGTCTTCTACGTAAATCGGAGGCAAGGAAGCAGTTTGACGTTGTTTGTTGTTCGTGTCGAAATAATAATAACACAGGCGCTATTGGTAACATTGCATAATAAAATATATTATTTATCAACGATTGATAAAAGTTCTGGCTTCGATGCTATTGTCCGAGTTCAACAAAAAACGTATGTAGATTATAAAATGTACAGTGTATATTTTACATAAACTTCTCTATAATGCTGCGCTTGCTGTCTTTTCGTATAATAATATCTGTATATAAAAGCTGGCGGCGGCGGCCCGCCGCAAATTGTTCACCGATCGTTGCTGCGACCACGAGCGCGTCCATTTGCAATTACCATCCGTTTGATCCTCGCGCCATGGCCGATAATATGATTTTGGTTGTATACGCTGAGTGTGGAGCATTCTGGCCGCTGCCCCCATTCGTGTGGGCTAATAGAGTGTGTGCATGTTGGGGGTGTGGGAGCATTGTTTACGAGTATCGCTTGTAGGCCGCGTTCATTTGTTCGAGGAAAATGAAGGTGAGGACGGTGTGTGGCCCCAATCGGCAGTAGTACGGCGTGAAGCCCTTCCACAGCGCGAACACCCCCTCGTTCTTGATCACTTTGGTGAGCACGTCGGCCGCCCCCGTGTATTCCGGCTTTCCATCGACGTATTTCATGTTTTGAATGCTAAACGAATGAAGAATGATTAGTTCCTTATGTGAGAAATCGAAATGATGAGCTTACCGTGTTTTTGCAATATCAACGGGCATTGAGGCGGCTGTCGTGATGAGTCCGGAAATCATAGACGCGCAGAAATGCAGGAAAATACCCTCGTGGAAGAACGGATGGCCTAGGAGCACCTGTTTCGCTTGCGAGTAGCTGGCAAGCTGCGCCGCGTTCACGACCATAGCGCGGCCCATCGTGGGGATGGCTCCACGCCACAAAGCCGTGACTCCTTCGTCCTTATAGATCCGTACGACGGCGTCGACGACGCTCTTGTAGTTGCGCCGTTCAGCAGGTGGCAGCCGCCCGTCTGAGGTCATGCGGATGAGCGCCACCTCGGCGGGCGTGCCGACGAAGGCGCCGCAGATACCGGCGGCCATGCCGATACCCGCCTTCGTCGCGAAGTTTGGCGGCTTGCCGTCCTTGCTGCACATATCGAAAAGCATCTGGTAGACACCCAGACGCGTCGTGGTGTACGTCGCCTGCCGTAGCAGACCAGCCGAGAGGCCGTTGTACAACGCAAGGACGCCCTCCTTCTGGATGATGCCCTGGAACGCGTGGAAGGACGTCGCGTACTCCTTGGTCGCCGTGCCCACGCCGGACAGCTGCATGCGGTTCTTCAGCAGGTCCAGCGGCTGCACGAAGCACGTCGCCAGCATGCTGTTACAGAAAACAAGCAGTCATTAGAATAGGTTCGCACGCACATGACGTGGTGCACTTCGTACCCGGCGCTGCCTCCAAACGCGAACTTGAGGGCCTTTGGTATCTCCTTTGGTTCGCCCATCGTGAGCTCGGTTCGGCGTTACTGCTTGATGGTGTGAATCGCGGGCGTGCGATGTGTAAACGGCTAAAAATAAACGATCAGCGTTGGTAACAGGTAGCAGTAGCGTACTGCGAGAGTGGCTTTGGCCTACTTACGTGCGAAACAGCTGACACACGCCGATGCTTGGCTCCAGCTGCAGGAAGGACGGGCGTGCGAAGATTGCGAGCTGCCGTTCGGCGACGTTCTGCCCGACCGAATAGGAGTGGTGAATTGCTGACTCGTTGTGCACGCCGCGCGCGGTGCGGCTAACCAAATCGCGGATCGTTGGAATGGGAACTTTGCGCGTGACCCGCGCAACACATTCACGGACCTTCGATTGCTTCGATAAATCAGTTCGAATCGGCGGATTTTCGGATAGTGGGGTTTTCGTCGTCGAAAACTATGCGTCCGCGCTACTCTTCGCGGTGGTTATTGCGGAGGCGGCCTTGCTGACAAATTAGTGCAAGTGTAATCATGCCGAACACCACGTGTTCCGTGTCGTATGGTTTCAAAGCGGGGATTTCTTACTGCAATTGAACATCCTATAGATTTGTTATGAATATGCCATACTCTTGATTATAATTTCTAATTAGTTCTCAGCATTTCGGCAGGTTTTTCCAAAAATTTCTTCAGCAGATAGTTATGAACTTGTAGATGTCAGCACTTGTCGATTTTGCAGGAAGTTATGAGATCTTGCAGTTTTCCGTTCTTTGCCAATTGCTTTTAATTAATTGCTGCACCTGATCCAGCAAAATGATATTGTCGGACCACTGTGTTCACTAATGGCAGAGAAAATTTGGATTATGAATGTTTAACAAGACCAATTGGGAAATGAACACATGAATTTTGATTAATGACTTCGAATTTTCTGATGATTTTGATGACGTTGTGATGGTTAACTGAACTAACGAATTTTGGAATGTTTGATTTGCAAATGCGAATCGGTCCGGTTCCGTTACCACGGATACATTTACAAACGAAATTTTGAAGTGTATAAATATCAAATTGAATTTTGAAAACGTTCTCTTTACCACCGCTTTATTGAAATACAATAGTAATTCGTTACATTTTACTAAAAGCCCTTTGCAAATTTAGATTTTTACTATTCCAATATTCATTATTTTGGCAACGTTGTAATATTGTGGTCACGAGACGCACAAAATCTAAAAAATTTCATTTGGTCTCTGATTAGATTTTACCACATTCCAATCAGAATCATTTTCAAAAAAAGCTACAAAATAGGATACACATTGCGTATGTGCCCTGAATTATTTGCATTTGCATATTGTCTCCGAGATTCCGTCTTTTAAAAGGTAAGAAATGGCAATGTCGCTTCCCCCTCTCCCCCCTTTTTAACCTAACCCCCTTTAGTTGTTGCACAGATAGGTCAAGCAAAGTGACTATCGTTTTTGATCGCGTTTAGACCGTTGTCTTCAAAGTATTATCAGTTAAATGTGTTAAATTTCAGTTCGATACTTCAGTGTTTTGCTTTTACGTCTCCAAATTTCCTTCTCCCGTCAGATGGTCGCATTCCTTTGTAAGCATTACCTACATTTCTATTTTTTTACTGTTACATTTTGGGGGGACCAATGAGTTAATTTGTTTATAAACCATCCCTCATCCTAGCTGTTACTATAATTGTCCTGTCTGTGGTAAACGTAAAATAGCATCTAAACATAATAGTGAGACTGCCCAAGATGTATTTTGACCAAAGTGGAGTAAGTCTGACAAATTCCCCTTTTTTGGTTTTATTGTCATTATACTAATGCCAATGTCAATTTTAGTTGGCTGTGGTTGGGGCTGCAGAGGGTGAATTAAACATGAATTTGTCAGGCATACCGAATGAGTACATGCAAGTGCAGTGCATCATGGCTGATGGGGGTGATCGCTTTGGTGTCTGCGCTTTGGCATTTGATCAGTCTGAGGAGCTGCTCTGGATGGGCAATCAAGGGGTAAGTTAACCTTTCAAACAACATGCTGCCTGTCACTCATTTGGGCTGTTTAACCTAGGGCCATGTCACAAGCTATTATACGGGGCACCTGCAAAAGTACACATCATTTCAAGTCCATCCAACTCAGGATGTCAGGCAGTTGTTAACTATGGACGAGGGAATCCTCGCGCTTGCAGCCTCATCATTGCGGTACCAACTTCGCCGAGGCATTCCAATCTTCACTCATAAGTGAGTTTTTTTTGTTTTCGTGAAAATCTAATTGGTAGTTTATAACAAGCCAGCCATGATCCGAAATATAGGCAACCCATTTAGCAAAGCCACTCACTGACGCGAAGCCATTTTGTTTTGGTGCACATTAATTTTCAACTTTGCATTATAGCTCAGAAAATATGACAGAAATGCAATGCATGCTGCAGTTATCACCCACCAGGCTCATAATGGCTGGTCATCAGGATAAGCTAATTGACTTCAATATGTCTGTGTGCAAAGAAACCAATTTGGTAAGTGACTTCACTGATTTCATTTGAATGGTTGTTTGACTCATGTATGTATGCACCTTTTATTAGGTGGAAGTTGGCGAGGCCGGGTGCGTTATGCTACGTGCCCATAGCAGATTCATCTGTGCGGGAAATCCATTAGGCCGCATCGACCTGCGAGATCCAAACTCATTGAAAGTGGAGCATACCTTGGAGACGTACAATGGGAATTTGAGCGATTTTGATGTGCAAGGGAATTTGCTGGTGACCTGCGGATTTAGCAGCCGGTATGTACACCTTTATTTGCGCCTAATTTTGTACCAATGGGGGATATTGCAGTCAGGGAATATTATCAGCGGATCGGTTCCTAAGAGTGTACGATTTGCGAATGATACGAGCAGTTAGTCCCATTCAAACCGTGCTCGATCCGTTGTATTTGCGCTTCCTGCCATCGGGCTCTTCACGTCTCGCTGTAATTTCCGCTGGGGGCCAGGTGCAACTCCTCGACACAGTTGCGTTTACCGAGCCTCGAATGTGCCTGTTCCAAATGGAAAATCCAGGTACGAGCTACCGCTTAAAATTGTGAAAACATTCTTCATATTTGCAAAATTTGTTCAGGTACAATGTGTCTTGCGTTCGATATCAGTTCGACCAGCCAGGCATTTGCTTTCGGTGATAGCGCAGGCAACATTCATCTCTTTGCCTCGCGCACCGATCCGCTTTTCAACAGCTATTCGCGTATCACGGAGCATCCTGATCCGGTGCTTCCTCCGCCGAGCAGCTTCGCCACAGACGACTACGAAGTTCCATTTGCTGCAGTCCCGTTGCCTCTTGTACCTTGTGATGTACCTCTAGCATCAGATTGGCCACCACATCTCATGCAAAACTGCTATAGGTATGTGATTATTTTCCTATCATCATTACAAACAAACAAGTTTGGATGTTTCCAATTGGCGGACATTTTGTTTATTTTTAACGCCCACTTTCGGGCATTTCATGCACAAAAAGTAGTGAGCCATGCATGAAAACTAATGTGACAATTGCATGCAAACATTAAGGGTGCCATGAAAACGAATGAACGTGTCAAACAATGTTGAGTTTTATTTCAAACCGTTTATAGCAATATCACCGTCCGACATGTTTGCCGCTCGTGAGTGCGATTGCCGAGGAGCATCATCAATGGGTAACGCTAACATGTAAGCTAATACTTCTTTGCATTTCAGACGCAGTCCGGCAATAGATCCTGAGGTCTTACGTACTATGCGAATGCAAGGACCGATCGGCTACGCACCTAATCCGAAAGCAACGCGCCGTAATCAAGTGAGACATATTCACAAATTACCACCAGTACATTTCTATTAGACACGCTTGCTTCACCATCATCAACGCATTCATACACGCTTCAGGGCATTCCGTAGAAATTTTCCTCATTTCATCTGTCTAGTGGACAGATCATTGATGACATTTCACTTTTATTTTTTTTGATCGCATCGCATCGCAGAAGGCGGAGTTCGATTGTTTCGTTTGTTATTTGTCATTTACATTTTTTCACATGTCTGCGGTGCAGACATCGTCTGATTTGAGAATTGAGTAGAAATAAATGTTGATTTTTATTAGAAAACATTTACATGCATGCGAATAAGCATCGTACACGTTAGCAGCGAGCGGCGCCAGCGATCGTCGCATCTAATTGTGAATCATCATTCCTCTGCGTGCAGGTCATGTATCACCTAGAGCAGCACAGCGCCGGGCCGCCCTCGAAGCAGAAGTCCTACATGGAACGCACCCACCCGAAGCACGCCATGTACGAGGACGGCTTCAACAGCTTCGTCGCCATCCCGAAGCGCTACCGTAAGGTCGACGTCAAGTACAACAAGCTCGGCTCCGAGGACTTCCAGTTCGATCAGTACAACAAGACCGGACTCACCGGGCTCGAGGCGATGCTGCCGAATGCCTACTGCAATGCAATGATACAGGTAACGTATTCATTTCCCTGTACAGTCTAGGAATGCGTATAAAATGGCGTCGTTTTTGCACCACGTGCAGGTGTTGTATTATTTGGAGCCGTTGCGCGCGACGCTGCTGTCACACATCTGCCAAAAGGAGTTCTGTCTGTCATGCGAACTAGGATTCCTCTTCCACATGCTCTCGAACTCCTCGACGACGCCCTGCCAACCGGGCAACTTCTTGCGCGCTTTTCGCACCGTCCCGGAGGCATCCGCACTCGGCCTCATCCTCAGCGACCTCCACCCCGACGTCAAGTCGAAGATCGATCTGGGCGCGCTGATCCAGTGCTGGAACCGCTTCATCCTCCACCAGATGCACGTCGAGGTGCTCGAGAACAAGAAGAAGAAGGAGGAGGGCAAAGCGAACCGCAAGCCGTTCGTCTACAAAGAGATCGACTTTCCGGCCATCATCAGCGGCCACAGCAGCGACCGTAAGCGCAACCACCACCATCATCACCACCACAACCACCATCATCATGACGCGCACGCTCGCCACGCGAACGCCTCCAGCGCGGCGCAGGAGGAGGAGAAGCGCGAGGATAGCACCGAGATCAGCGAGCTGTTCGGCATGCGCCAGCAACACATCAACTCGTGCCTGAAATGTAAGCACGAGGTGCGCAAAGAGTCGATCCTGCTCGCTTGCAACCTGATCTACCCGACCAACGAGCCGGAGCGCGACGAGTGGACCTTCTGCGACATCCTCAAGCGCAGCCTCAATCCGGAGCAGGTGACGCCGGCGTGGTGCGACCACTGCAGCAAGTTCTCGGCGACATCGCAGAGCCGCCGTCTGCTCTCGCTGCCCAAGCTGTTGTCGATCAATACCAGCTTGCACAATCCGCAGCACAAGTCGTTCTGGCAGAGCCAGATGGACAAGATCGTCGCCAAGGCTGTCATGCCGCACGCGGATGGCGCGCGTGCCGCCACGCCGAATACGATGACCTCATCGAAGCCGTGCCGCTACGGGGACAACTGCTCGCGGCCGGGCTGCCGCTTCCGCCACAGCTTCGACTCGGCGCCGCAGCAGGCGCCGAGCATGAATCCGTACTGCAGCAACAACTGGCTGCCCCATCGCATCAGCATGGGCATCAAGGATAACGATCTCATCATCTACAAGGTCAACGAAGCAGGCGCCAGGCATCGCGATCCAAATTTCGTTGAATTTATGCTGACAGCCGTCGTTTGCTATGTCACCGAGCCGACTGCCATGGACAGAAAGAGCCTTGTCGCTCTCATTAAGGTGGGTGTTGCTATGACAACGACTTTGTCACATTGTCATTCACCTGTGTGACATTTCAGGTGCCGCCGACTTTCCGTCCGTCCGTGCACAACAAGAAGGAAGACACTTGGTACTTGTTCAACGATTTCTCCATTTCACAAGTACCGGCCCAGGAGGCCACTTGGTTCAGCTTGGACTGGAAGACCCCATGCGTCCTCTACTACGCCACCGAGGAAGTATTTCGTGCCAAAACTGAAGTCATTCAGAGTCTCAACAAGGTCTCAATATTTCTCATATTAAATCAATGATAGCGAGCTTATTTTGTGTGCATCTTCACAAAAGATCACTATCATTGCATTAATCTGTGGAGTTTGGTATACAGAATATCGCAATTATTTGCGATGCAATTTGTGCAATCAAAGCAGCCATATTCTCTATATTAAGATCTACTATTTACTCTGTTTTTTTTTTAATTTGTTTGCTCAACTGCTATGAACAGGATGTATTCACTCAAGTGAGCTCCATCACACGTGTTGCCAACACCCCGATAACTTTCAAGCCGTTGGAGGAGCACGAATATCCCAAGCGTGGAGAACTCGTAGCTATGGACGCCGAGTTCGTAACTCTCAACCAGGAGGAGGCTGAGCTACGCAGTGATGGCAAGATGTCAACCATCAAGCCCTCCCAGATGTCTGTTGCTCGCATCACTTGCATTCGAGGGTAACCTTACAACTTGCAGCTAAATTTTAAATGCCCCACGCCTTTCTTTCGGTATTTTCAGCCAAGGTCCTATGGAGGGCACTCCATTCATCGACGACTACATATCTACTCAGGAGCAGGTCGTCGACTATCTAACAAAGTTCTCTGGAATCAAGCCTGGCGATTTGGACGCCAACTTCAGCTCCAAGCATCTGACTACTCTCAAGTCTACTTACATCAAGTTGCGCTATCTACAAGACAGCGGCGTCATCTTCGTAGGCCATGGCTTAAAGAACGACTTCAGGTAACTGGTTGCGTTATCTTCATCGCTGTAATCCCATTGGATTGATAACTATTTCAGAGTCATCAATTTGGTCGTTCCACCGGAGCAAGTCGTCGATACTGTCTTCCTCTTCCACTTGCCGCATCACCGCATGGTTTCCTTGCGCTTCCTGGCCTGGCACTTTCTAGGTGAGACCTACTCTTTGCTTGCGTGCTATCATTTTCATTGACATATATACGTGTGTTTTTGCTTCGGCGAAACTCTCAGGATTGAAGATCCAGTCCGAGACACACGACTCGACCGAGGACGCTCGCGCTGCGCTCCAGCTCTATCGTTGCTACAAGGAGCTGGACGCACAGAACAAGGTCGGCGAGGCACTCTCCACCCTCTACGATATCGGCAAGAAGCTGAACTGGAAGGTGCCCGAAAATTAGAAACGAGAAAATTCCACTCCGTGACATGACGCGTTCGACGGGAGAACGGTGGCTGTTATGGCTTCGTGGGCGTGTTGTGGTATTTCAGCATTCCATTTTTCTCGATTTTGTTGGTTCCAAATCAGTCAATAGTTGTTTATAATGATTTCTACTCAACACAACACACCCCGTTCGTCGCAATGCGTCTGGTGTTTTTCTTTGTTGTTGCGCGGAGATGTTTGTGCGAGCGTTGATGATACTCATTCTTCGGCGGCGATGTTTGAACGTCGATTCTATATGCAAGACGCGCGAACGAGACGTCGTCCTTGCGAATGGTGTGTCGTCCCGTCGATTTGCGTATTGTGATAATGAGAGCGAAGTTGAGAGAATGATATTCGCGGATAGCCGCACGAAAAGGGCACCGTTATTTTTCTATGTGCTAACGTGAGATGAGATGAATGCGTCCAATCTTGTACGTAACGGCGCCATATTTTTGTAACTCTAGTTGAGATGCATCGAACGAGAAACTAGTTGGCTGCGTTCGTGTTCATTACTTGCAGGGAATTCATTCATTCGTATTTGTTGGTTCTTATATTGTTGTTGGAAAACGTTATTTGTCAAAGAGTCGATGGATTATCGATAACCAAAGGTGTAGACGATGTGTGGTGTGAATGTGGAACCAATTTTAGATTGTTTCATGGCAACGAACTGCCTCGTCAGATGGTATTATTTGTTTGTGTGCATGTACGTTTTTGCGATTCCTTAATGTTCAATTATTTCGTACTGAAATTATTTTTAAAATAAATTTTTTATATCAAAGCAGAGGCTCCACCTTTGCTCAAGGAAAGTTGGAAATAATCTCCCCCAAAGACTGAATAGTTTAGTATTTTCCAGTTTCGTCCAGGAAAATTGCGACGTCATTTCTCATAGCGCACAAACTGTTTCAGATCATCTAGTAGTTTATTTTGCATAGTTATTTATATACGTATCACCTGAGAGTACAAATTGTTGATAAGTTGATAACAATCGTAAACAAATATGATATCAAATTCGCATTTAGTTTGGCATGCGCCATAATATTCCACTCCCGAAGTCCAAGCTCCTTGGGATTTCTCGTTACTGATAAATACAATGGAAATGAATGCGATTAAAAATTCAAAACTTTATTTGACCAATGTAAGGTGATCTACAGATAACAGCTACAATTAATTAAACGGTCGTCACAATTGAATAGGAATCTCGCAAAAAAACTATAACATTTGTGTCCCTGACTTTTTCAGTAACATTCGACTTAAAAAATAGTTCCAACTTGACAAGAGATTTGTCTACATCTATTTGTTTTGAGTGGCATTCTGAGCGATATAACGAACTTAAGTAAACAACTCATTCAAATGGTCGGCGCATGCGAACAATGAATGCACAGGTAGTAACTATGATAATCGGATATGACAACAACGAGAATTGCAACTTAAACAATATCCTTCGCATTTTGCTAGTTTGTAGTTATCCTAATTGGAGAGCAGGGCGCAATGTGAAAAGCAAACAGTCGAATGGACCAGAAACAGTAATGACAAACCGACGAGCAAACCAAAATTCATCTCTGGTTCACTGCCCGTTTTCTTCTCGTTCTTCCCTCCCAGTTTTGCTAGAATCTAGGTATGTGCCAATCGTAGATCAATTGTTTATAAACTCGTCTTCCGGGGGGAGCGGCAGCGCGCCCCAAACTACTATGTGCAAAGGGGGGCCAGCTGCCGCCCCCAGGCAATATACATATTATATAAAACAGTCTCAGTCACAGCTCGATCCTTCCCAGCAGCGCGCGTGCCCCATTACAGATAATTTTTGTGGTGGCGCGCGCGCACCGCGCTGAGAGTCGGTTTTCGTCTTTTGCTCTCACCGTATGTGTTACTCAGTGCTCAAAATCGTTTCGAAATTCGAAATAACAGTAAAATATCCATAACTTCAAGTAGCTATAAAATATATAGTTATAGTATATATATATATACAATTTACACAAGAAAATAATAATCACAAACTACTTGGCGCTTCCCTTTATTACATTTTGCATTTTTTTTTTGTTTCATAAAAACGTCGTGAAAATCGAACTTTCCTACGTAATGACGCACCTTGTGCTGCAATGACTGCCGGCGGAGGCTGGCGAAGGCCTCCAGCACGCGCACGCACTGCATCAACGCAATCCCACACGTCAATTCGTCGGAGCCGAGTTACGATGGGGAGAACAACAAAGTGAGGGCATGCAATTAGAGGTGGACAAAAATGAACTAATTCGCGCGCGTCGCATCGGCGGCGGCCGGCGAAGCGCATTCCCCCAGGTGCTGGCTGCCACAAGAAGCTTCCAGCGAGCGAGCGCTCGCCGCCTACAGATGCTCGGCCTCGTCGTCCGTGTAGAACTCGTTGTCGACGACGCGCGTGGACAGGATGTAGACGACCGCCTCGTAGGTGGCCATCATGATCGCCGTGTTGGGTATCTGGCGGATGAGCTGCGTCGTCAGGCCGCGATAGACCCCGCGGACGCCCTCCTCGCGGAAGACGAGGCTCAGCGTTTGCCAGAAGGACGTGTAGCGGCTGCCCTCTTCGCGCAGCCGCGTGCGCGCCACCTCGTGCGGATAGGCGACGCACGACGCCACCGTCTTGGAGACGGCGCCCGCCGCCATGAACTCGAGGAAGTCGCGCGAATCGCGCGTGTCGGAGTCGCGCGTTCGGTGGGCGATCAGCTCCGCCTTGATCGCCTCGTAGATGACGAAGTGCACGATCGTCTCCGAGATGCCCATGTAGGAGGCGGTGATGCCCTTGTAGAATCCCAGCAGGCCCTTCAGGTATGAAACAAACGATTAGTTATTATTTTAGCGGCGCTGACGGCGAAAAAAGTGAGGCAAAGTATCGCAAAGAACATGGAAAAAGAGGGCAGCACTTACCGACTTCCTGTATATCCGGCGAACGCACTGCAGCGCGGACATGCGTTTACCTTCGCGGTTGACGTCCAGCTGGAGGCGCGTCTTGACGAACCAGATGGGGTTCGTGAGTGTGCTGGCCATGAAGCCGGCGCAGCTCGCCGAGAGCATGTGCACGATGGGGCTTTCGGGCGGCAGCAGCGAGTTCCAGAACTGCTTCGCCTGCGAGTACGTGCAGAAGTAGACGGCGCGCGAGGGCGCGACGCCGACCAGATTCGGACCGAGGCCTGCAACAATTCGGTGAGCATTATTCGTGCGGACGCCGGCGGCGTGGGTGGTACCTTTGAAGAGCGCCAGCGGCCCCTCGTGTTTGATAATGTGCCTGAGGCATTGCACTAGGCCAATCGACTGGTGCTGGGGCGCGACGTAACCTGAAAGAGCCACAACTTGAGGCCGGAAGTGACGGCTGGATGTCCACAACCTACGCCTCTGTTGCTGCTGCGCCGCGACGGGCAGCGTGCGGCACGTCGTCTTCGCATCTGTCCCGCCGCTCTCGCGCGCTATCTGCGGGATGTCATGGAAGCCCGAGCGCGACGACTGCAAGCGTGTCTTCACCACCTCCAACGGGCATGTGACGATCGCACCGACCGTACCGGCCACACTGGAATGGAAACAAAAACGTTACTCCCATTATCGATCTGGTGGGCATACATGGAAAATTTTGCGAACAGCTGCTGGGAGGTTGATGCGCCGCGCCGCGCGTATTGGCTTTCGATTAGCAGCATCCTGGCCAGCCGTCGACGTCGTCGCCGTCGGCTGCATCCCCCTCGCGCCCGTGTGCGCTCCGACGCGGTCCAAATGCCGCGCGGCGACAAAAATAACGCCGAAAAGCGCAGCGGCATTCGTGCAGGCAGGCAAGTTCAAAAACAACGGCGCGGCGTTGATTTATTGACAATGCGCGTTCGAATGTATGCGGCTTTGCCGAGTAAATATTGGCGCAGAGGACAGAGGATGGCGGGCCGATGCCAAAAGCTCGAGCGGCCAGCGCGATTTCGCCATCCGCATAAACACATGCGGCTGCACCGAACGCTTCGACGATGCTGACGAACAACAAACAAACGAACGAATCACGGCAAGTTGTTTTTTCTCGATGTGCGAAAACAATGCACGCCAAATGCGCCCTCCAGCACGTGGAAAATGCCGCGGACGCGGCGCGGAAAAAAACCAACGATTCTTAGCTCTCCGGATCCATTTCGATACAATAATACTTGGCGTCGCATCTGCACGTTCCTTGTTGTTTTTTTTTCCGCGACTTATGCAATGCGAGTGTAATTATCGCTATGGACCAACATTACAGCGCTATTTGCGTTATTTTTGGCCTTACGACGCATTTGAACCGTGCGCGCGGATATTGAAATGTCGTGACCGATAATCAATTTTCGGAGAGCGCCTGCCTCGTTATCTACGTTGTTGTTTCTCAAAATTGCGCTTATATAACTGCGCCTATTATCAAATTTATTCCGAATTCGTTGTTTGCTTTGCTAGCTGACACGCACATCCCTGGGAGTACAACATTTGCTAGAATTGCTCGGCCGCAGAAGCCTCCATTGGATCATTGTTTGAGTAATTACCGGGCGCTGATTTTATCATACAAATTCATGTTTTCGGCAGCGCTTACTGTATGTCAACACGAACATCAATGAACGGACAATAATTTATGTTAATTCCGGTAAACAACATTGCAAACTTGAAGCGAATGAATAGGCGACTAACAACACAAAGGTTTAGCAAATTGGACAAATCTCGAGCATTTCGTGAGCGTTGTATTTGTTGAATGGACGATTGATAAGTCAGCAAAATGGACGCTGTGTGCGTCATCTGCATTGTTGTACGGCATGCATTTCATCATTTTAATGTATCGAATCGTCCGATCATTCCATTGATAAGTTGTAATCAGTGTATCTCAAGCATGACATTTCGTTTCGTATGGTTTTGTTGTTGGTGTTGCTGCGGGCGCGCGCTCGTACTTGAACCAGATTCTAAGTGCTCGAAATGAGATAAGTCTACTTATTGCACACAAGCAACAAACGCTCGCTGTAACAATGCAAACGAACGCGAAGAGAGTGAGAGTACATGCAAACGAACGACTTGAACTTGTCTCTTCGAGCCGCTGCACAAATAGAATCGTGCAAACAATATGGGCATGTTAATGATAGGCAAACAGAACGTGCGTGCTTGCAAGCACATATCGAGCAAGAGCAATTATCACCATCATCGGGCAAACGCGCAGTGCTCTCAACTTTTGGGGTGGAAGCAATCAATCATACAGCAAGTTTGGAAGCGAAATAGAAAGAATTAAATGGCTGAGAAATCTCGACAAGGAGCTTAAGTCATTTGAGATAATACCCTCCAGTTTGGTATGAATCCTGTGGAGACTTAGTGGACGACGAGTGCAGCAGCTGAGCGCGGAGTGCGCGCGCGCTCGCGAATATCAACAATCCAAACAACGCGCCGGTTTCGCCGGTGTAAAAACACGCTAAAAATAGTTGCGCGCCCGCTCAAGGCGATCGCGTGGCCGCCCAATTCGGCCGAGCGCATTTCGCATGATTGATGTGCAATGTGCACATTGTTGTACGTTCCAATTGTACTTGGGCCAACGCAATACGCGGCGCGGAAGGAGGAAACTTTCGCGAACGCCAAATGACAAATGCGCAATTAGTGGGTCAATTAATTCGCGAGGCAGGTTGTGCTTCCAGCGGCGTGCATGCCACCTTCGGCGGCGTGTTTACATCATGCGGCTGCATGCACGACGTGCGCGAAACGCGTGCTTATATAACAAACCCGCTGGCGCTGTATTTCGCTCGGCGGTGCGGCTTGTTTGTGGCCCGAGCAGCGCGGCCGCGCGAGAGGTTAGAACGCATTGCATTCGGCTCTTATCAGATAAGCGCTGGCCGGAATTGCGACGCACGGGCAGCTGGGGGAGAGCTCCACGACGCCTCCAGCAGCAAGCAAATGAATGAAGGAAACGTGCCCTCGGCAGCATACTCACCCACCGGCGACTAGATGGATAACCGTGTCCCGTTGGGACATGACATCAAAGACACGCCGCGTCGAGCGTCGACGATGCCCCCGTGCAGTCGCTCCTCGTCGGATTCTCGGATCGCTTCTTCGTGGATGCTGGCTGCTAGGTGCTGGTGCACATCAGTTTGCGTGCAGCGCGCACGACAGCCGCACACGGCGCACCACTCGCGCGTGTATGTCCTTCGCCGCCGGCGATGGCAACGAGGATGGCTCCTGGAGAATTTGGGGGCGGCTCACCGGCGTGTCATCAACTCGCACAAGGAGGACCCGGTGCACGGAAGAAGTGCTCGCTACTCTCCAGTCCGGTTCGAGCGTGTGTCGTCGTTGCGGGCGGCGCACAGCAGCAGGTCGACTCGTCGTTCGCTGGCTGCCGTCTGGCGTCGTCTGGTTGTGTGCCTCTCGTCGGCTCGGGTGGCGCGCATCCGCATCCGATTTGCGTGTTCGCGAATTGCGCGAGGGACTGGCTGGACGCGCGCGGACACCACGGGTCGCTCGGAGCCGCCGCGTTATTATTGCGCTTTGTTGTTGTCAATCAGCGTGTGCGCGCGCGATGACTGCTGGCGGCTGATGGGCGCGGAACGTCGCGGCGCGGCGCGCGATGTAAACAAGCGCGCCGCAGTTTATTTATAGCACGTACGTGCACACGCACACGGCGGCACCGCCGGCGTGGAGTGCAGCGCTGGCTCGTCGGAGAATGCGCCCACCACCAGCGATGTTCCAAGCGCGATGCTGCAGGCCTGGGGCTCCAGGTGCTCGCCGATGAATCTCCTCCTGGCTGCCTCTCGCTCTGGCGAAGCTCCCCGGCCGACCTGCTGGGGTCAAGGCGCACGAAGCACGCGCTCACGTCGCGCAATGTGGTTAGCCGTGCATGATGTTGACAGTGCGCGGGACGAAGGGCGCCAACTTTACGTAACAGCGCGGCCGCATCGAATGGGCAACCACCACCTCCTCCGGTGCAGCTCCTGCTGGTGGACTCGCAGCGAATTGTCAGTGGGCGGCTGCAGGGCACGCTCTCCACGAGTCCTCTCGCCACCAGCTCGCAGCTCGATTGCACGGCCACGAGACGCGAATGTGATAATGGCCGGTGTTGACTAGCGATTATTTCACTGCTGGCGGCACGGCACGTTCTCGCTTGCCAGGATGCACAACAAATGCGTCGTGCGTGCCGACCTGCTGCCTGCGCGGTAAGCTTGGTTGCGTACTTCACGTACTCTCGCCTGCTGAACGGGACGAACGTGACGAGCTCTGCGTAGGCCACGCTCGATAGGGCTGTCCAGAAATCGGGAGCGCAAGTGAGATGCTTGCCTCCGTTCGAATGCAATCAATCCTTTCGATCCTGCTGCGTTTCGACTTTGGCGCGTATACGAGGCAGGAGTCACGTGCGAAATTTCCTCCTCGCAATTCCACTTCTTCGCCTCGGTTTACCGTTCCGTCTCGGACTACTTGGATGAGAATCTTCGTCTTTGATTTGGTTCTTAATGCTAAAAGTACGAATAATGTTAACCAACTGATATTGTGCAAATTGCAGGCCGGCGCCGCTTTAGGCTTCCCCAATCCGAGTTGAACCGTCGGAACGGACCGGAATCGATGGCACTTAGTTGAATAGGTTGTAGGGGCGCCCAGCAGGGTAATGTATCACCAGCTTTTCTAATCTACATTTTACTGAATTAATGAACAATAATTTCTGCACGATAGGTGCGAAGCTTTGAAAAGTTGAACTACATTGAGGTTGTTTGGAATTTACGGAGCTGTCAAGAGTACTCAAAATGGCGACCGGTGGCTTTGCTTTCAGCGGTGTAATTCCAGAATATGTCTTGTAGTGTTATTGCACAGTTACTTGAAGCATTTTCATCGAAATAGTCAATGTGTCAGTGTAACAAGTTTTGCATGCATCAAGGAAGCCATTAAAAGACATTGCATGATAAATTGCATTTTACAGTGTTGAATCAAAATTAATTCACTGTTGCTATTCCATGCTGTTGCTATATTAACACTGATTCTCTATTATTAACCCATGAAATTACTCATTGATCTGTAACTTATTCATTCCTATCTAACTTTCAGTGTCTACATGGTTCTATCAACTTGTAGTTTCCACCTGTTGACCTTGGAAGTATATCACTGGGCAATTTCCTGTATCTTCAACATCTCAGGTAAAAGTCTCATGCTTTGCTATTTGATGGTTCCACAGAACTCAAGTTATAATTCAGAAAAAATGTCTCTAGCTTCATTTGAAATCAACTGCATATTTAGAAGTGATCGATTTATCTCTGGCAATTAATATTTTATATATTGTGGATGTTATGTTTTGAATTACTTACATTGGATACATTATGATGTAGCTTTGTGTATGAGTATTGCCTAGCCAACAAGATTTGCTCATTCCTTTTCTTGTTTCAGATTTGTAATGCGTTATTGGAGAATTAATGGAAACCATGTGAACTTGGCACCAATTCTCTATTCATCTAGCTAATGATTTGGTAGAATTTTGGAAAAGCTGAAAGCATCAATAGTTGCTTCTAAATCAAAGGGCAGAAGGTAACAAACTTTTGATTTTATCATTAATACAATCAATATACATTTATTGATTCATTGTTCATGGTTTAGGATAAATAAGTCTTGTTAGGATCTTTAAGGATTAATGTAATAATTTTTCCTGTTTTAGAATCATACTGAGGATTTGGACTGATGCACCTGTGAATCCTTAGGACTGCATATACAGTGGCCACTATCGCCGTCAAGATTTAACTTCGCCATACCCGTCCCAACCCGGGGGCCTTATCGTGCAAGAGATAAGGAAAGAGGAGGGTTTGAGGAGTAATAACCTCATTAATAAACCAGGGTTCAACTTGCTCCGGTTGTTAGCCCTCTGCAAGGGCTCTTGGTCCAGGATTACAGGTTATATCAATAATGTTTTAAGGTAATGTATAACTAACAAAGTTGCTTCTTTTTTTACAGGCATGCAATTCGCTGATGAAAGATAAGTCAATTGCCAATTGCCAGTATCAAGATTATGGGGTTATCATCATCACTCAACTTCAAAGTAATGGAGTTTCAACAATAACAGCGGTTTTTTTAACAGCTAATGTAAGTCATAAAAATTCATTTTTATTCTCTTAATCATTTGCACAATGCTTATGATGATGGCAGCATGCATCAGTGGTGCCCAACTTCCAGCCCAGTGAGGGACGCTAGAATCGAGTAGTACGGCGTTGCTACCACCATCTGGGCATACAAATCACAAGGTATCAATACAATTTGTTTCAATTGATACATTATAAAAATAATGATAGAACTTGCTATAGTAATTCATATTATTACATAACAAAGTGATATTAGATGAACAAATGGCTTTATTATTATTTCAGATTCGAATTATTG
>JARJDZ010006671.1:0-65368 GCA_030264555.1 Aleochara sp. GC000083
AAATACTCTGCGAGTTCGCGCTTTTGTTGGCATCTTCAATGCATGCACATTTGTAAATGCAATTGTGCCGTAAAGTAGAGTCATCTCAGCCGTTCCTTTTGGGACTGAGATTCGGGAACGCGTTCGCGTTTTGCTCGCGACAAAAAACCCGGATAGCTATTCAATTTCGTAAGAGGATAGTGCGTCCTATATCCCTTACATTGTGATAGGGCAGTCCGCAATCCGAACAAGTAGTATAAGTATCCGAAACAGTATCGTTAAATAATAATTCGTGTGCGGGCGCGATAACATTAACATTGACTGCAAATAGTCAATTAAATAAATAAAATCCGTTTTCCGTAATAATCGCGTTGGATAAAACCATCCAGAGGGTTCCATCCTGAGGGCTCATCGTTGGACATGACTGTTGGAGCACCGCTTCATCGCTCTCAGAAAACGTCGCCCGTTTCCCGTTTTCTGAGAGCCGGATATCAAAAGGTTGGTTCAGTAATCTTCCCATTTTCTCCAGGTATTAGGTATGCAGCAGTTTGTTCGAGCAGGGGAGTTGCAGCCAGAATGTTTAGTTCAATTAAATCTGATCTTGGTATAAACAACTAGTTTGACATCTGCTTTGCAAAATGCTAGCAGCTAGGTTTGGGCATAAAAGTGAAACTTGTATCGATTAGTCTTCCTGCTCTTTTTCTGGAAAATCTTTGTAGTTGTTATATGAGTACAAGTATTGAGAAATATTCATTCGAACAATTCTAATATGTTTAGGGCAGGACTCTTCCTCGCAGTACACTTTGGTTTCATATTCTCTTTTTGGTTGTATCCACAATCTCTAAGAAACTGAATATGTTTGTAAATATACCAGTAGTCTTCAAACCATTTCACATAATCTTTTTGTTCTCTCACAATTCAGAATTTCAATTCGAACAATTCAAATGTTGTTTCGTAGAGTATTCTTATTATGCATTCTTAATCTGGGTTTTGGGATAATTAACATTTATAAATAATCCAAACTTTGTAGGTCTTGTTAGGACTTTACATGAGACAATCTCAACATATTAGTTAGTAACAATATCAAATTGGAGGACATAGTTTCTTCTTATTGTTTGTAGATGTCGTGTGGTGCCTTGGAGGCCACTGGAATAGCTGATATTTACAGTTTTTCGCACACTTAGCTTTGCGCATCGTAGGAATAAACAGAAAAGGCCAGGCCGAGTCGAACCGAGCGTAGGCGCGCGAGATTTATCAGCCTTTTGTTCAAACGAGCGCGGTCGTTCTTGCGTTTGAGTTTAAGATTGTGTTTGGGTTTGTTACCTTCCTCATTTCTGCGCGCGTTTCTGCGGTGACTTCTTGACTCTTCGTTTGCACATGCAAAACCATACAGCCGCGGGGCTATTATAATCGTATAAAGAAAGAAAGTGTTCGTTTTCGCACATTCAATTGTCTCATGCACTTATATGCACTTATAAACTTTTTATATAGGGCGCTACAGAAATTATTTAATTTTTTCTAGTTTTCCAATTGAATTAGCAATTTAAAAATAGTGCAATATTATATAGGGTGTTTGAAATATTTTTGAATTTTTATTTATTTTATGTACCGTATAAATTCATATTGGTATCTCTTAGTATGAAAATTTAATTTTTCATGGCATCGTTTACAAAAAGTCAAATTCCTCCTTCACCTTTCTGCCTTTTTGTTCGGTTTGCTTTGCTCCTACACACGAATGCAACGAAAATGCATTGAGAAATTAACATATTAATTCGTAAACGCTTTGGGGTCGGCATTCGCCGCATCAACGAAGATGCTGCCGTTGGTGATGGAAGGAGAAGATGCCATTCCGCATCAACTTCCACTCGGTTTGTTTCTCTTTTTCTTCGGTGGCGTTTTACGCGTTCGTTGTTTCGCTGTGATCGGGCCGCGCGATCACAGTGCGCATATCTTCCTCCATTCGACTCTTCATATAACGAGTACGGATGCTAATTTATCGTTTAAGCAAGTGTGAAACATTTCGTACGCCGCTGCGCATCTCTGCATGACGTCCATGTTACAATCACCTTTTATCTCGCGCGCTAACAACTCGCAAGAACACTAACCAATTGCATTTCCCATCGTTGTTTCTTTTTTCACGTCGAATTTTTAAATTATTTAAAACCCTTTAACGCGCTTATCATTTCTTGTTGAAGATGACCATTCGTAATGAAACGTGTCAGAGTCTGAAAAATGAAATTGTACAAATTGCTTACCATTCTTTTTTTGTGGTATTATTGAAAGTGAGGAAGACTGATGCAACAGGTGTTTGCACTTGAAGATATTTAATTAAAAGTCGCCAATTTAAAATTTGGGCATTCTCTCTGCGCGCTATTCGAACCGTTTTGATTCGATCTGACGTTAATTCGCTGCCTTAATTTGAATATATTCGTTATATAAACGAAAGCGACCGCGCGGCTTTTGTCGTCTCATTAGCTCTTTTCGGAAGAGCGAGAGAACTAACTAACTCATCGTCGTGTGGTGTTGATTCTTCCACCATGCGGCTCGCAGCACGTCCACTAATTGAACCGAAAAACAACCCGAACGTTATTAATTACGTTTAATGACTCATTTTTATTGTCGTGCTTCGGCTTCCAAACCTTTTTCCTCGAAGCTCGCTCCAAAGTTAATTTCTTTTGACTTTTTTTTTGATTGTATATACACTACTAAAACTCGCTTCGTAATTAGTCATATTAATTATAATTAAGAAATGAGATTCATTGAGGATTACGATTCAATACAATTAAATAAATTCGTGATTTTTGTTGAATTTTTTGATAAGTATTTTTATTTGTTGCTATCATTTTTACGTTGAGGGACCACACATGAACTATTTATTCACTAACGTTTTAATGGATTTTGATTAACACCCACGCGTTAACCCTTTGATCAAACAACCCGATTTTTTATTATATTTTTTCACGTTTTACTTGCGCCCAAACAAATATTTATTTAAATTACCATCACAGTTTCTACTGTTTCAACGCAACTCGTAAAAATCAATGGAAATATGATAAGAGCACAACGTATTCGGATTACTGGACGATTTCAAACTGAAAAATTCAATTAAAATTTAAATTTCTGTCGTCGTCGAAAAACAAGTGAACTAATAAACTATTCATGCAACTAGATCATTCAATGATATTAGATGCGTCTTTGATTTGTAGCCTTGCATATCAGCTATATGCGAGTAGAAGAAGTTAGGGGAAAAGAAAGATAAAAAATGATAAATTGCGATTGTTATCGATACGCGTTACTATGCATGGATAATAAATTCGAGCAAGGTAGATACATAGACAAGTGCATAAAGTAAATATTTATACTATTCCTATCTGAAGAAGGAGGGCCGAAATCTAACTATGTAGATTTAGATTTAGAATAGAGAGCTAACAAGTAGCGCTTGTCTTGCAGATGGAAACTTAATCAAAATCAGTCAAATAATCGTAATAAATATTTCGTCTTAGATTAAATTACTCGTAGCACAAGCCTGAAGAGCAAACGAACGAAAATTATTTATCATTATTTATTAGTACTGGTATTCATTTCATATACCTTTGATTTATTTATGCAAGGCGAGTCTCACAAATTTTATTATTAATGTTTATAAATGAGGTGTTCACTTATTTAAAGTCTTCATAGAATATTTCCAATTATTTATCATAGATAAATTAAAATGAGATCAAGGCCAAAATTGTAATCGTATGAAATCGATAATTTGTGCAATCACAATACAATAATAACAATTATTTTATTCATTTGCATTGGTCGTTCATCATTAATGAACGATGGTAATAATATGCTTGATTATGAAGACATTCCCATTGAGTAGAAACCTTATGGCGACTCGAAATCGTATTATATTTGAAGTCTTTACAAGAAGTCATCGCCATCTCCATCATGCACGGATAATTACAGTCGAGTGTACTCCTCAGCAGATAGTAATTACAAGTGTTGTGCGCCATCAGTTGCAGTTGAAACTTGATAAGCCTTCCCAACATGCATACATGTATGTATATGCTCACTCGTCTCCTTCGTATGGTATATATAAGTTAATAAAACCGGCACAGAACCGACAAACAAACGGCGCGCGAGCCCAAGCAAACAAACCAACCAACCAACAAGTCAGACAGACAGACAAGTCAAGCAAATTCCAAGTCCAACTCGAAATTCTAAACTGAATATGTATGCGATCTGCACACAGTGCAAACTCGCTAATCTGATTGTTATCACGCGAACGACACGCGAAAATTTGCGAAAATTGATCCGAACGATAGACCCGAGCAATGTTTAGAAGTTTTTGCATAATTGGTTAGATGGCGCATAAAGTATGATATTTGCATCGCAAGTGCATGCGAGTGCAAAACGCGAGTCAGGTGTATGCGAATATTCGCTGAAGCCACAACGCGCAGATTTGTTGTATCCAACATTGGTCGACCATCACCCACTATTGCTAAGATGGTAAACTTATAAAGTTTGCGTGTTGCCTAGTTGTAGTTGTCCAAAGCAAAACTAGACAAGGAAATTAACAATTTTCAAGGATTGTTGTAACGAATCGGACATGCGGAAAGTTCTAATGCATAATTTTGTCCGGATAATTTCTTTTTGAATTTTTATTTTTTATTTATGTGGCCTTATCAATAATTTCTAGCGAAAATTTCTGGAATAACAGATTAGATTCAAAAATATTTCAATTCAGAGTTCAGAGAATTTTCAGGAAACATAAACAATAAACGTTAATAATAGCATAGACTTTGTTTCTAAAAGTAAAAAGTTAACAATGCACATTTCATCAACGTTTGCATCGCAACTTATTTGACTTACGACGCATTCTCTCCTCATAATGCATTCATACAAGCCAACATCATAATCATAATCACTGATGAAAATTATAATAATTCCCCATTCATAAATGTTTACGAGTCTATGCAGATGTCAGATGCAACAATTCCACGTACAACTTATTATTATTATATTCATTTATTCTCTGCTTTCGCGTGCATTATTTTATTTGCATTTACTGTTTTGCAAATTTTGTAGGTTATCCCAAAACATTTTAATTTTTCTTAACACATGTCATTGATCTATTGTTAAGTTAGCGAATTTCCTTATTTAATAATATTGCAAACAATGGGATGTTTGTTCCTCACCACGAACTCGTAGTTTAATTCAACAATATTATTATTTGCGCATAACTATTTGATGTATCTAGAGTGTACGTTTGTACCTATATGGGATTTTATGAATATTTGAATTGTACAAATGCGTATTTATTATGATAATACATTTTATGCGTTTCATGTGTAATGTATGAATAGAGAGTTTAGATCGCTTGTTGTGTTGTTGTTGTCGAAGCAGAAGGTGTAAGAATAGTTTTGTTGTCTTGCCCTTGCCTTGTTGTTGGTTGTTGGATGTAACCGAAAACGCGCGCTTGTTTAGACATTTAGGAAGTCACGATTTTCGCCTACTTTAACTATTCGTATAATAAACGCTTGTCTCGCCGTATTTAGTCAGATGAGGTGCATTCAAATATGACTTGCAAACACCATCGAATTGTATTTCTAAAGTTTGCTTTTGCAAAATTTTTAAAAACCTCAAAAACAACTTTATAAATTTTATCAATTGAATTTCGTGTATAGGCAGGTTGCTGTAATTTATTTTCGTGTCAGCAAGGCAATGTAAATAGTGTAAATTTCGGGGAATCAATTTTTAAACGAAAAACGCATCGAGAAATAAAATTAAAGGACCTACGCACACCTTGAATGTTTCTTTGGCGGCTATGGATGGATGGAATTTTAGGATTTATGATTATTTAAGTTTAAACAAGGCGTTCGAATTGTGAAGGAATTTTAAAGAGGCTTATAAATTACGTTTTTTACTGGATTTTTCTCCTCGAGAGCCACACCAATCGAACGAAGTGAACATATACGAGAGAGAATTCGTTGCTCATTTAATGCCCTATACACACAACTTTTTCACCGGCATTTTGACCGGTCAGAAAACCGACCTCACATCTTGGATTTGGGTTCGGGATGCTATCATTTAATTTACCTTACATTACACGAACACATCCCAAAAGAAAAAAAAAAAGGATTCAGTTGGTCGGTATTCGGATAATTTGAAAATATTTTGCCCCATTGGATTTTTCCTCTAATTAATGTCAAGCCAAATGACAAAAATTAAATCTTTGATGCTTCCATGTTTTCTCTACCCAGATATATTCATGCGTTGTAATTATCTAATAAGGATAATGCATTATTCTCTCTTTATGGATATGAAAATAATAAAATTACTGTGTAATGACGTACTTCATGGTATGCATAAATGATGTTTCAAGAAGGAGTGTGCAGGTTTCTAAATACGTCAACGTATATTCTAAAATGCTTATCGAAAATTACCATCGTATGTCTTTATTATAATGATATTTCCTAGCTTGCTTCATGTTTACTTACTTGGTTTATGAGTTTAAGGACAAAATAAGTTACAAACTTTGCAGATTTTTTGAGAAAGCAAATTTAGATTTTTTTGATAACTTAGGAAAGATTAATTACTAAAAATCATAATTAAATTAGGACAAAGAAATATTGAAACATTTAAATTTTGACCAAAGCATTGCAAGTCATTACCTTGAAGATTTTTTAGAACGTTTCAAACTTGCCAGATCATTGTTTTTAGGCCATGTTACTCATATTACTCTCGATAAACGACTTCGATGATAAATTAATCACGAGATTATTGATTAATTTTTAAGTAATGAGTGGCCTATTGGTGCGCATAATTTAATTAAAGATATTATACTGCTTCATAATCCCATTGATTGACTTGAGACGATTGGAAATTAAAAATAGACCGCAAAAGTCCGTAATTAAAACTCGTAAATAATTAGTCGTCTCATATTCTGCGTGTTGACAGGCGTGAATGAAAACCGCCTCATCATAACTTTTCAGTCTCTTCAGTCTTTTGGGTTCTGCTGTTGCTTGCACGTCTTTAGAGGAAACTTTTCAAACTTTCCAAACTATTTTTACGCTCACAACTCATTACGCGCTCATAACTGGAAAAACGCAAACGCAATATTTCTTCATTTATTCATCGGTATCGCCATAATTTTCGTCGAAATGTGCTCCTCCAGCATATTGAGTTTCCAGTGCGAGGCTATAGATAGGATGAGATAGTTGGTTAGGGAGGAAAAGTTGGAAACATTCAAGAGTATAAATAAAAATGGAAATCCATTAGGAGTGAAAGATCACAGCTGATAATCGAGACACTAAGTGGAAAATAGTTTCATAACAAGAGATTGGGAATTAATTTGTTAAAGTTTTGAGTTGTGAAGTTTCCAAGACATTTTATCCAATTGAGAAATCTCAAAGTATACGAATCAAAACAGAACCACTAGTTTTTGTAATTATAATTGCTGATTCAGCATTTAATTTTATATAATTGTATGAATTAATTTGCATATGTTTTGTCTTGTGTAATCTAGTTTTGAGTATCACAAACTTGAAATTTTAAATTGTCGACTCAAAAAGTAGTCAAATCTTTTCCAAATAGGAAATTAATTTTGCGTGAGCCACTGAATAATCTTAATTCGACTCTGTTCCATCCATCATTTAAGTGTCTGATCTCCGCATAACATTAAACATTCGGATTGCTCTTAATGCACATCAGCATCTCTCGGTTAATAATATACAGCAAGCTGAGAAGACGTAGACAATAATCATTTGCTCGACGATGACTTACTACAACGCTGATAAAAGGTGCATTCTGTTTGCGTATAAACAAGCCACGCGGAAGTGTTGTCAGTCTGTGCCCCTCAGTCAGTATCAGATTCCTGATGTGCACTTAAAACTAAAAGTTGTATAATTAGACATCCAAATTTGGAGTCGAATTTGTTTTGACCAATGGCAGTGTTTTTCAAAGTTTACCCAAACGTGCTGTCATGACTGAGATCTATTATCGACTGGCATATTTATTGGTAGCATTTACGGCTAATATTTTATGATAATTACAATCGAATTGATAATAACTTCGTTATGAGCTCCATTGGATGCCGCATATAATACGTTTATGGATCTATGATGGTGTGCATGTTGTTAAAATATTAACGTCAATGATAGTTTTGGTCGTAAAATTTATGAGTGCGGGAAGAAAATTTGCAAACGAATTGCTCAGGCCTATTGTAAATTCACGTAGAATTTGCAAATTTAAGTCGGTAACTTTTTGACTTGTAAGGTTTTGAAATTGCAGGGGGGTCATAAAATGATTACCAAATACGCCGAAAATTTCTCTGAAGAAACTATTAAATTTTATAATAGGAATTAGTCGACTTTTTAGCAAAGCAAAAATTTATTATGTTTCTTTTCATTTCTAATATCTAATTAAACGATTTGCTTTGACAACTTGAAACTTGTCCTCATATCTCGTTCTTGGGGAATAATCAAATCGGAGCAAATAAATCTTGAAACTATTGCACCTAATTACATATCCGCGACGTCGCGTCTCTTTGAGCGAAATTAATTTTTTTGTTTGCTTCCCAAACAGCCATCAGCAGAAAACGACGATAACTGTTGTGCGCTCGGTTGTTGTTACAAATGTAATAACTATGCATTAACCAAAGGCATACGAGTTGTGGTTGTTGCATTGCGCATTTGCCTTGATGAAATTAGAATGGTCAGAAATTATTTATTGGTTTACGTTCGCCGCCAGCTACAAATATATTAATGCGTTATTATTATAACAACAAGCTGTATTTGCCTAACGTTACATTTCTTACATGTGTTCAATTGTATGATAAACCGAGAGCGGAAAAATATTGAAAGTATTCGTTTTAGAGCCACTTTTTGTCTGCCTGTATTTCATTTGATTTCCTTGCCTTTTTTGGGCCCGGGTTCTTTGTAGTCTTGCCGCGTCCGTCCTGTCATGGGTATTTTTGCATGGGATCCACCCGAAAAAGAAATCTTTTATTACTTTGTGGCTCGCTCGTAAAAGACCTTTTTCAAAAATTTCGCCCCATCCACCAACAAAACAGACCACTCAAATGGCTAAACTGAAGTTGCAATATTTCAAGACGGGAATTATTTTATTATGATGTTTATTCACGTACTCAAATGCAAATAGAAATATAATTGCAACGCATTTACTCACTGCAGATGACCATAATCATCATTAAAGGAAACTGGTATTTAGTTTTAGTACTTAGTTTAGTGTTGAGGCCAGGTACACAACAGATACACCTACGCTATAAAATTATGTGCGTTTGTTGTTTGATATGATGATAAGTTGTTAATTAAGTTATACGTTGAGGAACGACAAAAAAAGAATTAAAGCACCTCAAGTCATTTCATCTCTTCTTGGTTGGTTATCTTGTCCCATACTACTTTCAACAATCCAACTCGACCATTCATTGTCTTTGGCCCCTTTCAACGAACTGCCTGATGTATCTCTCGGTTTGCACTGAAGTGAATAAAGAGTCTTTATAGAGAATGCAGAGTAGAGAAACGTTTAATTATAATTGTTGTTTGATGCAATTATGATTGTGCAACTAATGAGAGGAAGAGATCCTCCACGATAACACTCGTTACTTGCAGGCAAATGTAAATAATACCTTTGGATAAATAAACTATGATGGATTTATATTTCGAGTTGTTTAAAAATTCGTTTTCAATTTTCATTGCAAGAAGCGCACAAACAAAAACAACGACGAGCAAAAAGTCATAAAACCTGTGGGTTTATTAAAAAGCTATAATTATAATTATACTCAGTTTTAGATGCTTCTTGATCAGAGCTATAATAACAAATCTAATTTTCTTAAATGTCGCCATCCGAGCAAGAAACTGCGCTCCGGTGCATCGAATGCGTTTTAATTAACCACAAACTCGAGTTGGTCATCATCCGAATGTGGACATTCCCAAAGTAGTTTGCATTAATTTGTCGTTTACTCATTTTATATTTACTCATTCGCTGCGTGTTCGATTTTTTTTGGTTTCTTTATTTGACTTTTGATTATACATTTAATATACGGGTTCAGTTTTTTTATGGTTGAAATCTCCGTGAAACTGTTATTATTGCTAACACTCGCAGAGCGCAGAAAGGTAGCCAAAATTATTGCAAAAAATTAACATTCGCAATTAATTTCGTTTAATATCAACTTTTATTTCCAATTAAAATTAGCTTGTCCATGTACTTTTTTAAATTTATTCATTGAAGTAAATTCTCTAGTCCAACTTGCAGACATTTGATAGATTTGAAAGGGATAAGTGAATTTGAAACAAAGAAAAAGGTCTTGGTGCAAACAAGTAACGAGTGCAATAAAACAATAAAGTAAAATTCCACTTTCTCCTCGTATTTGTTATCTCTTTGGCTCCCAATAAACCTCTATCGTGATAAATTCTTCAGTGCTAATGTTTATTCACGCAGACGAAATTACGGAAATCCCGCATCTTGAAGAGTAAATATCAAATAAACCTTTGAAATAAACGCACAGCAAAGGAAATTTTATGTGAATAACAACACAATAAAATAATTAAATTAACGACACACTGTAACAACTCTTATCTGACCAAAGAAAAATATTTTGTACAGGAATTTTCGTACGAAAAAATTCAAAAAAATCGTGAAAACTCAACATTTGAATTCATTCAAATGCAAATTCGCTTTATTTATTTATGCATTCACTTAGCGCTAATATATTTACGCACTTATCTCAAAATCTTTGTGGTAATTACTTCATTCATTCGTCCGCATTTAATTCGTCCTTACAGCCAACTCAACCATGGGCATATTATTCACTTACCCATACGAAACGAAACTGGTGCAAGTTGGGAGTTTATTTTCGAGTAGCCGAGGCCAACCAAGCGCAAAAAAAGAAGACACACACTCGTTTTAATATTACGAGCCCACATTTTTAATTAATGCCCGAAAAACTCGGCGTGCTCCTTCTTCTGATTCGTCGTTAAAACCGTGCAAGGTGTGCAACACTCTCGCCCGTTTGTTTAATAGCTCATTTGAATACAATTCGTTTGATTGGTTCGGACACACGAAAAACGCTTCTTCCTCTTTCGCGGCCCGCCACCCATATCCAATTAAACCGAACAATTAATATAATTTTGATATATTGCTACTAATTTTTATGCAAATGACTCCGCTCTCGACGTGAGGAGCAGAAGATGGCTCGCATTCGAGAGAGGAGAAAAACAAACGCCAAAAGTTGATACGTTCGGATCGGTTCTTCGTGTGTATATTTTAATGGGGCCCGCTGATGGCGGCTAAATTGAACGGGTTTGATGATAGGTGAGGTGCCCCGTTCATGGCTGATGGCTTGGGATAATATTTGAGTTTGGCTCTTCATTCAACTGACTGTGAAATTACTAATTGAAATTTGAAATGAAAAATAAAATATTCTCCCATGATGTTATGGATATCTGTTCGAATCCGATTCATTAGCATAAGATAATTTCAATATTTTCTTCATTAGTAGTACGTTTGAAATTATTGATCATTTTATCAAGGTACATATATGTAAACAATTAAAATCTCTGAAAGTTATCGAATGAATGATAGAACATTATCGGGTCCATGTAGAAATGATATCTTATCCATTCAAGCCCAAAACGGGGCGTTTACAAGCTGCAAAACAAACAAGCACCCATCAGGAGAAACAAACAAGAAGTGCTCCAAATGAAACCCCTATAATTTCAAGAACAATCAGTGAATCAGCAGCTGATTCCTCAACGTCTTGGTTGGCCTTATAACTATAATACGCACATCAATTCTGTCGCTCTTCCTCATCATCAACTTCTTCGTTGGTGATGGTTCCTTTTGATCCATTTGGTACACCGAGAGACAGGTGTATGCAAGCCCCCGGGGGCGGAACCTGTCGATTGACCACTGCACTGCTCTTTTTCCCGGTCGATGTTTGCTTTTGCGCTGGGATAAATAATGCGGGGCACCAGAAAATTGATCATGATTAAAGCATCTTGCGCCTGATTTCTTCTTTACCTCTACCATCTTCTTTGGGTTGAATGATGATGGTGCACCTTGCCCCCCAAAATCCACCTGAAAAACGCGCCAGTGCCCCGCAATTAACATAGTTTAGCATTTTTCTATTAGTCGTCCGCACGACGTCCCATTTAATTTTCGAGTGATTTTGGGTGCAGCCCCTTTACTTTCGGGGCAACCCTTGGGGGCAACCAGGCCAAAAAACAAATATTACTTTAGTTGAAATTGTTAAAGCAATAATTAGTGGAATGGACAACCTGCTGGTCGTTAACGTGCCGCGAACGAATTGTCTTAGCGCCGATGCATCATCAAAATTAGCAGGCCCCCTGCCGAAAAAGGTCCTCAGACCTCGAGCTGTTATAGTTCTTGTGTTTTAAATCAAAAGAATTTCTTTATTTTCACTTCATTGATATTCGAAGGCGCCTCGTAAATGTCATTTTATTCAAGGGCCGTCAAAAAATAGATAAATTAATTGATAAGACAATTTAATGAAAATCTTACTTCGTTTTTTTATGGTACTGCCAAAAATTGTTTTTATGTTTTTATTGATTTCAAAACAACAAAAAGTTAAACATTAAATTACTACTTTAATTAAAATTATGGTTTATTTAGATTAAAATATAAATATTTTATATATTTGCCCGATGATTTGTTATGTATCGGCTATTAAAACAAATTACAACAAATATCCATTTACATGCTATACCCACCAGTAATTATCATATGGAATGAATTAATTATAACTGATAAACTGATTGAATTTCCATATATTAATGGCATGAATGGATAATTCATTTTTAATTGCAAATTAATTGAAAACCACTTCAATTAGTGAACGATACCCATTCTGGGGTGAATCTAAATTAATAACTAATTGTAATTTATTACGGTATTGCCAAAAATGTAAAGTTGTAGGTGTCTGTCCACCTTCTTCTCGAAGAAGAGTAGCAACAAAATTTATTATTCTTCCTTACATTATTTCTCTTGAGTTTTTTTCATGGACATCATTCAATGAATACACTTATTGCTTGTGAACGAAATGAGCAACTATAACGGAATATTGATGATGATGATGGCTCAAAGATGATGGCGTTCTTCTTCCTCCTTTTCATGTGCAATTGCAGCTCAATCGCCATCAGCGATTGTTGTTGTTTATTGAGAGGAAACAAAATAACTTGAAACTAGCATATCGCAACAAATTATTAACTTTTCAATTACTTATTAAACTCATTAAACTTCAATTCAATTTTCTACAATTAGGAAAAAATCAATTTTTGGTGGTACTGTCTAAAGAAACCCAATAACCGCGAATTAGTTACCAACTTGAATCTAATTACAAAGATCCGGTAGATCAGTAAAATTCTTCATTGGAAGCCATTTCGTATGGATCGATAAATCGATCAAGATTGTGCATCGATACACAAACACCAGTTCGGTATGCAAATGTATGATTTGGTCATTAAATCATAATTGTAGATGTGGGGCAATCATCATGCATCCATCCATTGAACGGAGAAAGAGGAGCAAAATGCCCTGCGGTCGTCCGCGACTTTGCTTATGATCCACTCTGCATCCTCATAAGTATTCTTCATTGAGGTAATGGGACTCATCGTTATCATCTCGCAACCGACGTGCTCATTCGCCATGTAGAGTCAATCCGGCTGCTTTTTTCGGTGCGTTGTTTTCTCAATGAAGGGGAAAACAACACAACCACGCACGCGCATTTATTCCGTTTTTGTCCGCTTCTTTTGGCCTTCTTGGTTTTTGGTTTATGTTTGCTCTCGCGAAGAAAACCATCCCATTCCGGTGAATTTTATACGTAAATTAGAGAGACATGATATGATCATACAACCAAGCAAGTTATACAGTGTGTATAAATGTTGTACTTTGCTAGTAAACTAGTTTTAGCAAAAAGTATCCAGATGGTAGAGTTTTTTCAATGGCAATTAACAAACTGTAATTTTGTCACTTAATGAGTACCTAGTTTTTAGTTTTCTGGCAATGATTGGTAGTGTACGAGATTTAGCTGCTAGGATATATGGTAGAAAATTTTATTGATGCTCGTTTATGAGGTACAAGATACAAGTGCATATTCTGAGTGCACAATGAGTACATAGCATACATAGTACGCACATGAGAGAAGTTCGTGAGGTAGATATCAACGAGATTATGATGATTGTTGAGCACAAAATTCAACGAAAATTATATGCTCGGTTAACAAAAAAAGCAACAGAATTATAATGTCATTATTACTTCTCAAAGTTTTATTTTTCTCTAATTAAGTCAATTATGAAACTACACATGGAAGATTTTCCGTAATAAATTACTCGTTAGGATTTATCGCAGATGTATCAGACAAATACAAATGAGTTTTGTTGTTCATATTTTAGGAGCTAATACTAAATATACGAGACCAGTAGTCGATGACTTGAAAAAAATATGGTAAATGCATTAATTAGCGTTGGAAGTAATTAATTATCTATGAATTGCGTTGATTATATCGATAAATAATATTTTGATTAGTTGATCCATGATTGATTTCGTTTTTAATTAGTTTCACATATATTGACCATAAAATTGAATAAATTTAATATTATTACATCATATTTTTCAAGGAGAGTGCTTTTAAGAAAATTAGTTTGACTCATTGGTTCACCCCTCATGAAGTGGTTACTCCCTAAATACTTTATGCGATAAGAAGAAAGAAATATGAATATATTTGGTATTCATAAGTGTAGTCTCGATACGTACAAGCAACTTAATCTACATAATTCACCAATATTTAAGGCTGATATGAAAATGTCCATTAGTTGTTAGTTAGTTAGTTTATAGTCAATCTTCATCTTTGAAGATTCTTTGAAACAAAGTAGAGTAGTAGACATAAGTTATCTCTGAAGAGTAGGAATACAAAGTATTATCAGATATGCAGACGAATGAAAGTTATGAGTTGTTTTCGCATTTTACGTGTTTCCATTGGTAATTGAATTAGTTACGCTTTTGTGAAAGAAGTTTCCGATTGCAGAAGCCGCGCGTGCAATAATACGAACGAAAAAAAAAAGAAAAAGAAGGAACTTGAAGAAACACAAACGTGCACAAGATATTGTCATCGATTCCATCGATTTTTATTGATTTTTTACGCGTTAAAAGGCTTGAAATTAGATCTTAAAACAATTGGTTTCATCGATTCGTCGAAAAACCTCAATCGACGTAATTGAATTAAAGAAATTAAAAAAAATGGTTCAGCTTCATTTATTTCAAGAATTTACAAAGTTTTTTTTATTGAGATTGTCTGGGAAATTTTAACTCTCAGTTAGCTACACCCTGTATGAAATACTGCGTGTATATTCCCACGCAATGTGCGCGCGTATCTAATCGCAGATTTTATTTAACAAACGTACGAAACGGTTAGAAACTGAAATTACGCTAGAGCACTTTGTTCTGGAGCGCACTTCCAGCTACCACTAGCTTTTGAGTTCTTGAAAACAAGACTGGAAGCACCACAAATACTTGGCCGTTGAAGGCCTTAGTTTTCTTTCTGAAGTGCTACTGAGAATTCAATAGTAGCTTCTTCGTTGTTTTATTAAAAAAACTGAGCATCATTTGAAAAACTTAATTGATATAAAATTGAAATATGTATTTACAAAGTGAAAATTTGCGATTGCGATATAAAAACGAATATATTAAAAACTGTTTTGTTCTCGTTGCTCTTGATTAAGATTAATTGCGCTCGGTACTAGGATCATACTCATATTTAATTTGCATTACAATTAGTTGTAAGTGCGAGTATAGAGGCAGTATCTCAGAAGCTGTCCCAAACGACGTGCAAGCCTATAAATTTCATAAAATGAAGTGATCGCTCGTAAATTATCCCTTCCATAATTTATTATTTATATTTAACTGTTGTTGGATTGGCGTAATTTATAGGATTTATAAGTAAGGTAATCACGATAATGATGAGGAATGCGTAATTATATTTGACATATTTCTCAAGAAACTTCTTCTCTGATTTGTTTGAAAAAATACAAGAAATTCTTCATGATGATGGACATGCAACCGCATTTTTATCGTCGTTTTGTTTCCTCTGATGTGAAAGACACTTGATTTCTCTTTACTTTGTTGTTTCTTGTTTAATGATTAATTCAATTATCGATCAAGAATCACGATTTAATTCAACTGGAAAGTAGAGAAGGATAATTCTGAAAAATAAATGTCAAACATGGTAAATTTGGCAACAATTTTCAAAATGAAAGCCCAAAATTATGTAATTATTTTCGATAAATGCAATTATTATGTCACCAATGGGCATCTTTATACCACGTGTTTCAAATATAAGAATCAAGTCAATTTATTATTTAATACCATCTCAATGGTCAATGATTAAATTCTGGAATTTTCTTAAAACACCCAATATCTAAATGTTTACTTAACCTCTACATACACCTGTACTTTAGTGAATGCCGGTGTGTAAATGTTATAATATACGTAGAAAATGTAAACATTGCCCTCGAGAAAATACTTCTTTGCTCTGTTCTCTTGTTTGGTTGGATGGTCTTCAACTTCTTCGGCTCTTGCGTCCATCCAGCAACGACGAGCCAAGTCCAGACATGCGTGTGTGTGTTTGTTCACTTAACAAGATTCACGTTTCGTAGCCTATCGTTTACTAACTATCGGTTCTCATGAGGGAAGGCGCTCGTTTTCGAATACCGAACCGGTGTTATTATTTTCGAAACCTATAATTACGGAGACCACCGCGAAGAAGACGACCAACGAGGACGTCTTCGGCGAGTAGTGAGGGTATTCATGCGACCACTGAGTTTGCACTGTAAATAATAAATTTGTTGCCAATAATTTTCAATTTCAAGCGCGACGACATTAAATGGCTGAAAATATTTGCTCCAAATACGTTTCCAAAATGATTTATAACCCTCGTAATATAATTTGGTGAAATGTTTTAGACATCGTTTATTTTGCATTATTATTATCTGCATTAGGTACTCACTAATATTAATTATGCCGTTGTTACTAGCTATAATTTTGAAATTGAAAATTGCTTTGTTAAATTTATTGGTTCAAATATTTAAAAAAATAATTTATAGCGTAATTATAAAGGATATAATGATGTTGATTCCCGGGAATCATAAAATCTGGCAGGATAAATTGTATCTTTATATAATGACTTCTTGGGAGAAGTAAAAAATAACAAAAAAGTTGTCTTGAAAAAATTTTGTTTATTGAATATATTGAGTACTTTAACACAAAATGTGACGTGTGACGTTTGCGTGTAGAGCACCTTAACGATCGCGATTAGTGTAGCTTAATTTGCCCACGGTGAAACCTCTGAAATGAGATAATAAGGCTGCAAGACGTCAATCAAGCGTACTAAAAAAAGCGTTATTGGTTTTTTCATTTTTCATCATTTACTCGGGTTATTTAACGGCGCCATATAATTTTTTGTCAACCCAAAATTGCGGTGCATCTTTAATAAATATCAGCCATCCTATGCACTCATTCGCGCCGACTGCATGTGGCTGAGTGAGTTGGCGCAGAGATAATGGCAAAAAGACTGACGCGAGATGGCGAGACAACAACGAAACGAGGAATTTATGTGCGTGCGCGTGTAGAGTCGTCGATGGATGGACACATCAAAAGGATATTTGTAAATGTGCACAATTTTAATGACTCCATTTTCGAGCGCGCTTCGAAACGAACCGGCAACCGCATTGCCGCCCCGAACACACAAGAATTACACAAGAGCAATTGCGAACGGACGCACTTCGCTGACTGACTGACTCTATTATTCCTCATAAATTATTCTGCGAGCTCGCCCGCACAAACCAACACACTCTGAACTCCTCGTATCTGCTGTACTCTTGTGCACTTGTTCACTTGCATTGTCCGCGTTGCGTTGCGTGTTTCGCTACCACATTCAGCAAACCAAGTGCGAGTGTTTGCGCACGCTGTAATTTTAAAGTCTAACAAGTCCTAACAAATTTGCTTGCTTTCCGATTGCTCCTCATGATGATGCTCCTTCAGCAAGGGAGCTAAATAGCTCGAGGTCGCTTTGTATTTGTTTTTGCGCTGTTTCCTTCATTATTTAATGACGTTTAATATGTGTGCACTTCGTCTACTAATCCCAGAACTATTTAAATTAAGTGCTTTTCCATGCATTGGTTATTTGCACTACATGCATGTATTTATGTTCATTAATTTTGCATTTTTTCAAATGGCCCACATGTACTTAACCTACTGACTTACACTATTTACTAACTCGACAAAAAATTGTTGACTTGTTGTTCTGGATACTAATGGGAATTGCATTTTGGATTTGTGCAAATGCATTGGGAATAATTTACAAAATAATTTCCGTTTTCATCAAGTCTGAAAATACGAGTACGAACCAATCATTTTTTATGATCGAAAAATATCCATTCTAATCCATTAGAGATGAAATGAAGTCATTGTTTTACTCGGCATCTATTGTCCTCTAATCGTATTCAAATCGCCGCCTTTATTATACCTACACTTCGAAGCTAAAACTAAATAATAAATACGTTACCGTTCGAGGATGACGTCGACCCCTAATTATTTATTTAAATAAGAAAAAAGCGTATACTTCATGCAGCTAGTTATTTATTCATTGGTTTCATAATGCCTCCTGACGACTTAACTCGTTCACTCTCTCGCTCACTTATCCACTCAGTCACTAACTCACTAGTTGGGCATTAAAAAAGTGAAGACTGAAGCTTCAAATTTGTTAAGCCCCATGGAATTTGACGAGTTCAGTTGCGATGATGATGACGGTTTTTCGCCGAGTTTTCACAGCTGTTTTACATTTACTTGTCTGTAGAATAAGTACATAGTGCGCTTGGTTTAGTGGCATAGAAGGGACAGACTGATCAGTCAGGGAATATTGAATATATCAGTATTTTTAAAGGATTAAAGTCTCAGCGGCGTAAAATAGACGGAAGAGTACTAATAGGATTAGTTTCCTATTCACTCAGGACTAGGTCTTATAAGTCTGTACCTGTTAGTTTGTTAGAATTGTTAAGTTTCATCTATCAAATATTTTTCTTAAACTTTTTGTATTTTCTTGCATACCTGCTAAAGCTAATTTTGTAAAATTTAAAACACTTAAATGTAAAATTAAAATAGTTTCTGTTAGTTTTTTTATTTTGAAATCAAATCAAATGCAGTAAAATTGTCAGCACCTTTAACAACATCTCGATATTTTGTTATAGAGGATGTTGAATTCATTAATCTCTAGTGTCAGCCATCATTTGTCATTCGGACAACAGTTAATTTTAATTCCCGTCCACAATTATCTACTGTGCATGGACGAAAACGCTCCAGCAACAAAATCAGATTGTTTCAACATGTATTCATCATTAGTCGCTTAGTTTGAGATGATTTTCGTTGATTGCAGCCACCATTCAGGGAGTTAATTTATTTAACTTGCGGACATTTCGATAAAATCGTAAAAATAATTGATTCGAACAACTTTCCGGGCGTTTAAAGTCATTTACGTTCAAAATTGATCGATTTGTCAACGGGAAATCAATTTATTTAACAGCCTACATTTTTGTCGTACTATTTTTATTTAAAATCTTAGACTTGAACTAAGATTATTCAGAAATTTTCCAATAGAGATTAAAATTAACAAACTATTCGAAAAAAATGATTGCACAGTGTCTGTATGCACATGGATGGGAAGTAATTTAAATGTTTAAATATTATTTATCTCGGATAGCAGGACGGAACCACAATCAAACAAATTGTTTACGCAATGCATACAACACTTTTACGTTACAACGTAATCTCCTCGAATCGTGTAGGGCGTTATCGAATTCGATGAAATTTATTTAAATGATTGAAACCGTTTGAAATTCACGTGATACGCGATGAACGAACGACGCATAAAAACGATTTACTGCAAATAAAAGCGACTGTTAAATTGTACACACAATCGATTGGTTTGTACTTGCGAATATTTGAAAAAGGGAGGTGGTATTTTTGTTTGTTTAATGCGATTTTTTGCCATTTTGGTAAATATTATGCTAAGATAATAAGGTATGAAACTTTCGATTCTCAGACTTATGATATCAGAGTTATTTTATAAAAATCTCAAATGGGGAAGGGAAATTCGCAAATTGTAATTACAGAGAGGTATTTTGAAAAATTGCACTCAAATAAATTGTTGCCATTCGGAAAATTTCAGTTCGCTGATTACATCAATCTGCAATAGGCATCCAACACAAAACACAAAATCTCTTTCTCATCCCAGCTCTTTCCAACTGGCTGTTTCATTCGGAATGTGCCAATGACTAATATGCTATCTATCCAATTTGTGCGTTTATTTCGCGCTGTTGTATTGATGCCCAATATAGATTTACGTTCATATTCGTCTATTATGCCCTGCAGGGTTGGCTTAAACGAAAATCAAAATCAAATTTGTCAGCAACGAAAATTCCAAACCTTTATCACAAATTTTCATTTTCGAAAACGAAAATTATTACATTAAAACTTTGAGTGTTTGCAAATAATTTAACTGCAATCCTGGTTAGAGTTGTAAATCGTTTTATTTGCATTCGGCGAATAAAACGCGAAACGAATGCAATTCGCAAATGTAATTTTTATACCCGGAAAAAACCATGACACGGTGTCACATTTGGTTCCTCCCACTCTTTGAAAATTGGTCGGACGAACATGAAATTGCTGCTGCATCGGACATCGAAAATTTCGACCAAATTTCACGTGTTTAGTTATTTATAACGTTTTAATAAATTACTCGCAATTCCTGTTAGTTGCAACGCAATTACATGATATTTTTATTTGATGACTTGGTCGGTCTATTATGCCTAAAGGTTTAATTGATTTGGTTTGTAAGTGCGCATAATTAAATATTTAGTGGGAAATCGTTCAGATGAAATTAGAAAATCGATGTAAAATATTTTAGATTTTCTTGAGAGCTATGCAGATTTAGTTTGAGGTGCGCATAATTGAATATTGACTCAGAAAGTAATTACAAAAGTAATCCTTTGTCTTGTATTGTAAACTCTCTTGTTTCTAAGAAGACTGCAAATACAATATTGTTAAGGCAATTTCCGGTTCGCAATTTCCACACACCTTAATTAGCCCGGAATGTTGACAGACATAATTCAAGGTCCAATTCTTCATCACCGAAGACAAAACCCAATTTCGATACGAAAATTACTATAATTGCTTATTTTGTTTGGCCGTCCAATTTTTGTTTTCTCTTTCTTTCTCGGATAATTGCTTAACTTGTTGTGTTTGTTGAACCGTGATGCTTTGATAGACGCATTTTTCCTAATTCCATAAACATTACCTGCAACGTCTATCGACTACCTAGACCGAAAGTATTGATTGGGTGGGTGCATCATCATATCGAGAGAGAGTGTACAAAAACGGGCTTGTTTATAATAGAGATCGTGTATGTTCTGTTCTGTTCGCGGCGATGAACACGTACCAATATCCGGCATTGTTTTGTCTAGGATGCATCAAATTGTATGCTCTATGTTTGATAGGATACAACCCAGATACAACGCAAATACAATACAATATCATGCAATTTTAGGTGCGCATTATCTTAATATTTGGCCGCACAATAGCGTTGCAAACGAGCATATTGTGTTCGTTATTTCATCAAATTAGTCGTGAAACAAATAACAATTAAAATTTAATAATGGCACAAAAAACAGAAAACTTTTAAACTTTTATATAACTTTTTTTGAATGAGTTTTTGCGAAATTAGGTCTAAAGTGTAGATTTCCAATTGGCTATACATTACACTAGTAACTATTTCGTTGGCGGCCATGAAGTCTGTAATTTAATAGTAAAAAAGAGAGGTATTAAAAATGAGGCGGTTTTTACGCGTTGCTTATCAGAAGGCATCTTGAAATGCGGAGAATGTCGTGCTAAATAGTGGGTGCTAATAGTGTTTATTGTGCATGCGACGCCGCCGCCACCGCCGCCGTCGAGCGTGCCAAAAGCGATTTATCAACGCAAGAACGAACGACGAATGGGTCAAAACCAAACGGCAAAAGCACCTCTCCACTACACCTTCACAAAACCACCGAGAAATCGTATAAGCCGCAATACTCACAGAAACACTGACCCTTTACAATCGCTTATGAGTGAGCGAGTCCAGAACTAAATACCAGTTGAGTGCTAATATCGCTTAAATAAATATACACAGAAGCTGAAGGCAGCAGAAAAAAATATATAGAAAACCGTCACGACATTCGATATCCAAGCCAAATATAAATGACTTTTTGATAAGATTGAACGAAATTGTTTTTCCACGCAAAAATTTCCACCCCATTCGGATTCGTTTTATTTGCACCAAGAAATATAATAAATTATACAAACGAACGAGAGATGTGCGCGCGAGCTGAATGCGTGGGCGATCGATTTATACGCAGAAACGGTGCGAAATTACTAACACTACATGCCATACAAAAACCTACACTATATACTAGCTTGGACATCTCTTTGTGTTTCGCGCCCTCGAGCGATTTCGCTGGTTAAATAAATGCAAGAGCTACGTGCGCTTATAAGCGTTTGTGGCATGCGCAATAATTTCCAATTAAAAAGAGTCTACTTGTCTTTACCGGCAGAGGGCCCCAAGCTTCTTCTTGATGCGTTCGACAATGCATGCACACTGGTTGTCTAGAAAACTAACCAAAAGTACACTTAAAGATTTTTCAAAATTCCATTTGTTCGTATTCAATTTGACCACGAGAATAATATTGCATTACCTTCTAGAAATGTTGATTAATGGTTGACTATTTAGTTATGCGCATTTAGCACTTGGTATAATCTGTAACTAAATAGACTATGAGTGAGGATTTGTTTCCTTTTCGTTTGCGTGTTCGTCGGTCGTTCCGCATTTATCGCGGAATATTAAAATTAATTTCATTAGTTCAGTGCTTTTTGTTAGTTATTTCGACGACTGTGTGCGCAATAAATTATCAGCCGAGTATTTTTCGCATGCACACTCTTGCTCACTAGCTATTTAGTCAGCGACTTTTTGCGCTCTTTTCTGGCTAAAGGGTTCGTTTTTTAAAAAGGTGAAATATTCTACCAATGAGCATTTGATTCATATCTGTTTCACACTCAATATGCCGAATTGCATGCAGTTATTCTACGGGGTGTTATAAAATTGCAACAATTGATCAAAATTTTATTTGTAGGTTTTAAGATGACAATTTTTACAAATTATTTTATTCTATTGGTCACTAGATGTTTTAGAAATTTGATTATATCACTAGGCTGAAATATTTCACGACAATTTATAACTTATTTTTTGTTGGTTGTATAATTTGTTGGTTTTTTCTTCTGAGGTTGTTAATGTGATTAATGAGAAGACAAAATAAAACCGGTTACTTTTACAAAACGCTCGACAAAACACATTCTTTGTTCACATAGACTGGGAACTATTTCTTGGGCTTCATAGTTTTGTTGAGTTTGTTGTTGGTTCATTAAATATTCACAATGCATTTTTCATTCGGCAGAAATCTTGACGTTTCGATCTTTGACTATATCAAATATTAACACCTCTGAGCTTCTTTGCTTGGTCGTATTCTTAAGGTTCAGCATTCTGAAATTAATTTCAACAATCACTATCACTTGGTTTGAATCTAAATACCAAGTTGATCCATTAATTTTCAACATCTCATTGTCGAATTATAACATATTTAAAACAGAAAAAAAATGATACACTGAGAAAAAAATCATAAAAAATGAATTCAGGAAATTATGTCTCTTGTGACAAAATTGCATTTGATGTGCTCGCTGCTGTGGAATGCTCCTCGCTCGCGACCAAAGAATTGTGACAGGCGCCGAGAGCAACTTATAAGATTTGGCCGCTAGGGTCCGACAAATATCACATTTCGAATTATATTTTCATTCCTCGGTTCGTTCCGCACAGCGTTTGATGTGTGGAACCAATTTATCGACGACGTCTTCGTCTCAGTCGGCAAGATTAACGTCACCTAATTAATCAGCGAACTAAATACAAATACGACACCCACTTTATAACTAGCTTGCATCATCCTCATGAGAAACGAAAAATCATAACGAGAGAAATTGTGGGAAAATTAACCTAGAACAAAAAATGAGGAACAAATAAAATTTTAACGTTAAAAATACGAAAAGGCTTAACAGATTTAGATGAAAGAGTTATCGTTTGATGGCTCTACCGGGGACGAAGATGATGATGATATAAATATCTGCTTGATGATCTATTAATGAGTATTTACTTTCCTTTGATTTCGATACAATTTGACTCGATTTGAATCAATTCCATGAACCTGCTGGAAGTTTATTTATGTTTCCTCTTCCTGATGATGATGATGATGAATTTTGCAGATGATTTTTCCAGTCCTCAAATTGACTTTCGTTAATGTTTATAACAAGCAAATATTAACTCGGCATTTTGTTTGTTTTTCGTAATTTATGGACTTTCAATTTTGTAATTTATATCTTCATCATCATTGTGCACAGCTCATATGATGCTTAACATTTAGCCGAAGATTACGAAAATTCGCGACCGATTTCCAATTTAAACTCAGATACTCACATTTACTTTCTCTTTCGATAAACCAATAAATTTTATGTGCCCATTAAATATTGGACTCCTCATTATTCTCGTTACTATCCCTGAACTGAATTATAAACTTTAGGCATCAGAAACACTTGATAAAAATGTCGAAACGCAATTTCAAATAATTAATCGATTTATTCCACGATTTTTTTTGTAAGTTGCAAATGCTCCAATTAAAAAAACTCAACCAAGAAACTAGTCATTAAAGCGGAGATTAAGCTATAAATCGTTAATTTCTTCATTTGTGGCATTTTAACGTGACTTATTCGCAATTATATGGCCGCCTTTGTGTGTGGTGGGGGAAGTTATGTGCAATTTGCTGTTAAAACTTTAATTATTCCAATTACCATTACGCAACGTCACATTCTTCGGATATCCAATGTCCATTTTCATTCCATGCCACTCGACTACACACAATTTCATTTCATTGCACGACCATCTCGCTGCTTGCTGAATGGTTGCTTGAAATCTCAAATACTTCTTCAACTCGAAGCATTCGAATTAGCATCACAGTTTAATTGGATTTCTAAATCTTCAGCGCAGAGCCAAGAAATCTTATTTTTGCCATTAAATTCATCTTATTTTTTCTTGTTTTCATAAATATTTAAATAATCTGATTTAAATAAACCATCTTGGGTTAAGGATTTTATAGTTCATTGTCAATTGAGTGCCAATTTAAATTTTATATTATAAGATAGAAATTGTTGTTTAAAAATGTTTCAAGTTTTTTGAATTGGAACCACCCAAGTTGCTATAAAAATTGCTTTTTTGGAATTTCAAAAAATCCAACGGTAGTAGGAACGCGAGAGTACTCCACTTATTACCTCACTATAAATATAGTTTGCAGTCGAAATAAACAACGAGTTACCTGGCTTACTAACAAGGTTCGGTTCTCGAACCTCTCTCGAGCACAGCGCTCGTGCAACGTAACGAATTCTTATTAAATTATCAGTTGTTTTTGTAAATAATTGCCTCGTGCGTCCGTCCTCCATGGCCGCATGCAGGCCACATTACCGTCAAGAGTCCCTCTTCTCGCTGGACGTCTCCACAAAAAATAAAACGAGAGGAAAAAAGCGCAGCGAAAACAAAAGAACAAGACGAAAAAGTAAACGAACAAAACACTTGTTGGATTTACCGAGTTGTGTGTGTGTGCACCTATGGCAGAAGGTTATGTCTTCACGACGATGAAGACAACGACGAAGACGTGGAAGATCGCTGTGTGGCAATCGCCCATTGGAATATTAGTGGAAGTTCACTAATACGATATAAATTACCAGCTAGTTGCCAGCCAGTTAGTTAGTCGGGCTGCAAGACGTGGAGAACTGGAGGAGTTGCACGTAGTTAATAATTATCTTGTCTGCAAAGACATCTTCCATTCACTCATCAATTCAATTCGGTGCTGCTTCCATAGTTGTTGGTTTTTCCTTTCCTGGTTCTCATTGCATCTTCAGACAAATGGGATAAGTTTGTTGCATTTACTATTTTGATTGATAACATTTGTGTAATTGTCAATTAAAATTGCTGACGTTTATCATCTCGTTTATCGCATGAAATACAAGAATATCCGTTTGAGACAATTGCGATTCTCGTGCTTGAGTATTCATTACAAAATCTGAACGTTTGCACTAACTACTCGTTTGTTAGATTAATAATTCACTGAGGTTGCACCATCGCACGAGTTTATCTATCTATTTTCTAACAAACGATGCGAAGAATCCATTGCAAATCGACGAGAAGTTATGAGAACAGACGTATAATTACAATTAAGAGGCTCTAACTGTATCGGGACCACCGATCAAATTTCTCATCGAGATTTGCACGTTTTCATTAAAACGCTTTCAGTGCAGATGCATTTTTTTGTGGGTGGATTTCGCCAACTTCGTAGAAAGATTTTATAAAAAGATTTATTTCACTATAGAATTTTGCATGCAGAATGATATCAAAGAATGAATCTTGAATTTGTTTGCTGTCTATTGTTCAATTTATGAGGGAAGTTGGGGATATTGCATAAATTTAATTAGATTTTACATTTCCCACAAGAATTTATTTATTGCATATTACAAAGTACACATTTTTTATCATTTCGTTTGAAACTAATTCTTGAAATTTTAAAACGAGAATATTTTTTTTCGAGTAATGTATATTGTGCAATTGCAATTTTTGCAGACCAACCGCACGTAAAAAATTCAGTAGACAGACGTTTTATAATTACAACAAACTGAAAACTGATGGGTTATATTATTGCCAGTCTTCCACTGTGTCTTCGACGTCTTTAATGCACTTACCATAATTTTAATGGGATTATAATAACGGAGGTAATCCTCGAGTACGTGGATGACTTACAACCAACTTACTAATTACGCCTTTTTTCATTCATTAAATTTAATCAAGATACAACAACCGACGAACGACCACGACGTTGACGACGAGACAACGAGTCTCGTTAGAGTTAATTATTTTGTTGGCCGCTTAAAAAATTCTGTCTCCAGATAATTTTTTAGCGCTTAACGCTTAAAAATGACTTCATTCATTTTCCCTCCCATCGTGGGGAAATAGTTTCCTATTCATTGATTTTTTTTTGACTCCTCTCTGAGGAAATTTCTAAGAAGAAAAATCATTTGTATGTTCCCAATGTCAATTCTTTAGTCCTCTCAAAATCCAGTCGATTGGAAACGTTAGTCAGTAAGTCGTTACCGGTTACCTTAACGCGCTTAATAAGTCGATTATGAGCCCTTGTCAGCAGCTGAAGCTCACTTGAACTGATTGACACATAGTCAGACGTCGTCGTTTCGAAAAGCCGCAAGCAAGCGAACGCGAGTTAAGCCAACAAGAGGAGATGAAGAGAGACTTCGGGATTGGGATGTTAAAAAGAAATTATAATCTCGGGGAGCTTGCGGCCGCAAGAAGGCCTCCAAAACATACACGCACAAAAGAAAAACGTCAAAGAAGGCATCCACCAATGATGATGATGATGATACCTTGTTGAAGAAACGGCAAAAAATTCAATTTTCTCCAGCTACTTATTCATATAACACATTTCACAATTGCTTATTGATACATCTCGTACGCATAGCTCAAAACTTTCTGGAATTTTCCAAAATTTCCCCTCAAAAAGTTTGCTTCAACTTTTCCTTTGACAATGTTTTGTTGGCAAAGTTTCTAGAAGTTTTGGACATATGTGTACATGGTGGTATTTGGTGGTCATCGGTTTGATCGTCTTAAGTCTTGTCTTGTGCTGGGATGATGATGATCATTTGATCATTTCGGAAAAGTGCTGCGCTCGTGCAACGTGCAAGAAACGGCCGACGTTCGTTTGCGGTTTCCTCTTTGGTGCAAGCCAGCCTCTGGGTTCTTCTTTGGCTGTGGTGTGATCGTCGGTGGTGGTTGAAGCGACTCAGCACGTTTGCTCACCGCAGATAATCTCCACTCTTCCTCCGAATCGGCCTATATCGACAAAAGAAGCAAAAGAACGAGTCGACTCGTGTTATTTTAACAACTTGCGGATGGAATGAGACGCGCCAAAGAACCAAGGCACACGAACGAACTTGGCCCATCTTTTTTTACACCGAACCACATAATAGATTCTTTTGTTCCCGTTCGTTTCCATCTCGCGCTGAAAGAAATGTTAAAATAACAACTTATCGATTGAGGCGACAATTCCAACAGGAAAATTCTCCAATTTCCTCTTCATGAAGACTTCCCTCGTGTCTTTGGTTCAAGTCTAATTAATTTTGACACCTGTGCCTTATACATTTTTCATTTTTATTAATTAATCCCTCGTTGGTTTAATTAAAAAACGAGCAATTGAAAAATCATCCGGATAAGGAAATTGAAGAAATTACTTTGCTGAAGTGAATGTGAATGCTTTGAAGTTTCTGACCCTTATGGGGACCATTGTGGGAGATGTCAATCACTCACTCCCCCTTTTGCTGCATGGCCCACTCTCTCGTTGGGTTTTCTGGCAAAATCTCTCCGGTTTTCTGTGTCTGGCTAACGTTTTACTCAAGTGCAATAACGCCCTGAAAAAGATCCCGAACGCAGATTGCGAATGTTGAATGCATTCGACTGACTCGACGAGATGCAATCTGCACAAAGTTCTTCCACGATCTGACGACCCAGCCAGCAGTCAGCAGACAGACAGAAGGCGCGTGCAATCGCTGACAACAATGTTGACGAATCTATCGGACTAATTCAATTCAATTCGTTTCGATTCAATTTCATCTCTTGGACGCGATCGCGTTCGTCGCTGAAGGAAGGAGGAAACAAGCAAAACTTATTTATGCCCGCTGACTGACTCACTGACAGATTGTGTGATCGAAGATGCTGTCTTGCCATTTATGGTCGACCGAACTCATTGACTTGTTCACTCACTGCGATGAGTGTTAGAAGTTGTATTGTTTGTTTTTTTTTGTGGTTGTCTCTTCGAGGCGTTTTTGTTGTTAACAACACAAATTTTAATTACGCCTCTGCGTGCTTTAAACAAGTTGTATACATGCAGAAATAATGGGTTATAACTGTTGAGTTCTTAAGCAAACACACGCGCGCGTGCGCGTCTCACTGATTGAATTTGAATTCATTTCAATATCGAGCTTTAGGCCCCTGAAGGTGTCGCGATCGCTGTGTTCACTATAACTTAATTTATTGAATATTTGCATATTTAAATAAATAAATTATTAATTTTATGGCAAGCGACAAGCATCTTGATTGCGGATTCGCCGCATTATTTACGATCGGGCTTCGAATTATTCTTATGCTAATTTTCACACTTTGAGATCCAACGAAGAAGAAGAAGATCACGAAGATGTAGGATATTCTTGTTTGCTCTTGATCTTGCACAACACCTCTACAGGATGTTTGGTCGTTTCGGCGGATATAAATATGTAAATTCTTGCGGTTGAAAATGAGGATAAGGATCATACAAATCAGTTGACTTTTGATGAATAATAATTGTTGAATGACAGTATATATTTTGCAAAGAGTGACAGGGATACACCTCAAATTTTGTAGATTGATAGCCGAAAATTTTCATTTTCAAACTTAAACTTTTCAAAAAATATTTAGTTTTTATAAAAAAGCAATAATTAATGGTAGTTTTAATTAAATAAAACTTTCATTCGACTTTTATTTCTTAATATCGCACGTATAATAAAGCTGAAGTAATTTAATAACGTTGAACTCCCTCAACAACAACGCACCTTGGAAAGAAGAATGTGCAACCGGGATAAGCAGGAAATTCTCACGATTCCCGTAAAAACTCAGAGGCAATAATACGCGTTTACGTTCCGTATACGAAGGAATTATTTTCCTTGGCAACATTTTACTCAATTCCCTGCTATTACTCTATTAGTTTTTTTATTTATTTTACGCGACGTGAAAATTTTCAGCATTTCAAACTGCAACATTTGAGTGACAAATGACAAATTTCTGTTTATCATCGTCCTAAATAAATAACTCTCGAGGGCTCTCCTCGTGGAAAATAGTTTTCAAAGAATTTATGCCAATGAATAAGCAAAATTTTTTTTCTTCTTGAAATTGGAAAATGAATATTGTAAAATGAAAGTCGTAAGGTGTGGGTCGCCTCTTTTTTTTTTGGAGTGGTGGCAACTGCAAAAACAACCGACCGCAAAAGAGGAAAATATTCGGGGCCCACTTTTGAAATGGGCAATTTGTGCCCACTAGTAATGCGTTTTCAATGCAGTGCCCCATGGGGTGTTGTGGCCAATTTTCAAGTGCACATCCGACATGCCAACAGAAAAGTTGCCAAAAGTCACCATAAATGAACCTGAAAACGTATCCAATGTCTGAATGGGCACAAAAGGGGCGCGAACGGAGGCAAAATGGGGCAGATGTACAGCGCAACTAATTTTTGAAAAATGTCTATTGCTAATGTGACGAGGTGACGATGCGAAAATGTTATTGCAGACGCAGGCCAATTTTAAATGCACCCCCATCTTTGCCAAACTTTCCATGGTTTGGCAATTCATTGTTCGAAATTGTGAAAAGTACGTGTCATAAACATGTCGTTTGATTCCTGGAAAATTGACAAGAATTTTTCGGTCATTTATTTTTCATTTTGTTAATTAGTTTAGTTTATGTTTTCTAACTTTTAATTTAACGTTGCAGTTCAGTTATTTAATTAATTTTGCAACATGATTCAGGAGTTTAATTAAAATTTAATGTCTGCAATTGCAATTTTGCAACACCTGGTATATTTCGCAAATTACTCTCTTGAAAACACCTGTTGTCGTCTGCGTCTTCGTTGTGAAATAAGATATAGAAATAATTGGCTTAAACTTTAAACCCATTTATCCTCCTGCTTGGTTTTCTTCTTGCAATTTAAGACATTCAAATGCATCGAGTGTGTATTTGTTTATTTTCTGAAAGTTGGTGCAGCTACTGGCATTGGAAATCCAATACTCGAGTTTCTTTTTCGCACGTTTATGTTTACACAAAAGCACAACCAAAAAGTCTTTGATTTCGTGCATTGGGATGATATCTAAACGATTGGTAATTAACAGGTATTTGCACTCAGAGTCCTGATCGAGTGAGATATTTTCAGGCATCTTCAAAAAGTACAAAGACAGGAAAAAAATTCTGAACTACCATAGTAAAAATATTTTCTGAAATGTCTGCCCCAATGTGTATACCAATATTGTTGGTGGCGTGTTATCGTTCTTTCACTTACTACCTAAAACTATTAGTTAGTAAGTCTCGCTGCAAGATACAGTCAAGCAGTATGTGTAGCCATTGACACATCAAAGTGTCTTATCCGTTCTGCTGATATGCACGACACGAGCGACGCCATTCGCTTGTGCACTGCCGGGTCGCGAAGCAATCGGAATTACAAACAGATGTAACACTCATTGGATGTGATACCCATCCGCAAGTTGGTCTTCTTCTTCTTGTAGTCTCTGCGGTTCCTCTTCGGTTTCGTTCACTTGCTCTCCGAGATGCATTGGAAATAATTTCGAAGCGTCGAGGATTTGTGGCCATTATAAATGCTTTAGATAAGCTTTACAGTCGTGCTTTAGATTATTTTCCACATGCCGATGCCGAAGCCGAAGAAGCAGCAGCAACCGTAGAAGACGAATGCAATGCATTCGCCCTATCTTCAGCAACATGCAATAAAACACACCTCCGCAAAGATTAATTAATTAATTATCGCGCGTACTGCATCGCGCTGCTTCTTCGTGCATACATTGCACGCATGCTATGAGATATGCTCGGATGCTACCGAGGAGGATTTTTCACATTGTTCACACTTGCAGTTCATGATTTATACGATGCGGAAATTGATATCGATTAATTAGCTGATTGAAAGGGTTAAATGAGGTGGCTTTTTTGGTTATTAATTTTTTTCCAAGGGTATACTTATCGGGTTTCATGCTTGGCGGCTGTTTGGCTCGTGCGACCACCCAGAATCTCAAAAAGGATGATTTTGAATGGTGTTAACTGATACCAAATATTAAAACTTTAAGATAGGAAAAGTAGGATTTGAAATATTAGATCACTGGTGGAGAATTTTGGTTACAAGTTAAAGTAAATTTAAAAACACATGATTTATGATTTGCAACATTGGAAATTAGATGGCCATAATTTCCATAATTTCGCGTCGAAACGCAATCTTTGGTTGTTATGAAAGTTCTCGAAAGATTTATTGAATTGTTTTGGCAAGTTTGTCACCCAAGAGAAAAGTTATTCTATACCTGCTTTGGTGCATGTTGGCAGCACCTGAAGACCGAACGAACGAACTCTCATGAGTGCCATATGGCATCCAATATACCTATACACTTCAGCAAGCAAGCGAAATGTGTTTGGTGCCAGTGTAGACAAAACAAAGCGTCAGACGACAGTGATTTTCATTCGGTACATCAACGGAGTCAACTTACGTTTCGAATTTAGTATCTAACATGTCTGCCAAAGACGAATTTGTATATGCAAAACATATTGCGTCTCGAGACTAACAGGTGGGAGATTGTTTCTTTTTTTTCTTGGAGGATGCCAGACTGCGATCCCAGATTGATAGGGATGACAACTGATATGTTGAAATATTATTCCCGAAATCCATAATGACGTCAAACACGTGTTGCACATGTCCTAAAATTATTTTGGGTAAAAAGCTGCAAGATGAAATTGAAATGATAGGCGATATTTTAAATCTAAAAAGATGTAGGCAAAAATAGTTTATAAAATATTTCATTTTATAATTGCAATATTAAAAATCAACCAAAAAAAAAAGAAAATCAAAATTCAGATAAGGCCATCAAAATCCAAGATGAATAGAGCCACAAACTGCGCCTACATTCATACTTGAGAGTAATTTATGACAAACGAGCATCCCACGTTGATTTCCATTGAACCAACCCAGCACAAAACGCCAACCAGTTCACTTCTAGTTCAGCTACTGAACTTACTACTGAGGAATTTTTCGTTCATACTTTTGCGAATTGCATTTCTCCTTGGCAACTTTATCTGCAACAAGATGTGCTATCTGCACATAATTTTATCGTCATTTGCAATGAATACGTCTTCTGGGAAATTCCAGGATGGGCGAAATTAATTAGAAGAACGTTTATTGAATCAGCAATCGTTCAATCTTCGCGGGGAACTTATCTGATTAGAGTTTGTTCGTAAGGCTGTGTAACTGAAATTTAACACGTTGATTTATGCTCGAGGATTTCATCCTATTTCTGAATGCAGCCTGGGAGGACCTGCTTCATATTTCGTGTTTTCATTTTTCATAAAGTCTCCTCAATTCCACATGACCCGACCCATGGAGATGGGATGCTCATGTGTGTGAAAACGCATAAATCTAGGATGGTGTAGGTCGTGTTGTGATAGAAGTAACAGGTAGTACTATGTTGTGTCATTCAATGGATTATAGCTTTTTTGTTGTACAATAACCGTTTTCCTTATACAAGGTGTTTATATTTCTACCAATTTTAACTTTCTTTACTTTTTTGATTCACTGATAAGCAAGCAAAATTAATTATGACAATATCCTGGGTTGCTCCTTAAAAGTTCAATATGTAATTAGTATGCAGTATGTATAATTAGTGAACAAGTTGGTACATAGTGGACATTTGGGTAAAAGTACGATTTTGATAGTTTTTCGAGGACATTAGGTATTTGTGGACAGTTCGTTAGGGAATTGTTGTCGTTTTGTCGTTTCGGTTGGTGTTTGCCGGCACGACGACCACCGGCATTGCGTTATTTGTCATGATTCTCGTCTATTGTATGCGCGCGAGCACCAACAACACAAAGAGCTGCATGGCCATGGGTGCACACATCTAGTATTCCATATAGCACAATCCACAATACATTTGTCTGAAATGTGCAATGCCCAGAAGCAGCAACAGCCAACAACCAACATGGTCAGAAATGATCAGCTTGGTAAGCCACCAACAGGCAACAAGATTAGTAAACTCAAAATTTATGCGTTTTTAAAGACTTACGGTATGCCTATAAAACGATAATGTTTTTATATGAAATACAACAAAATTATCTCTAAAATATTATTGGTCGTCCTTCTCTGGAATCTGATTAATTTTGGCAAATCCTGCGAAAGTAATAAAATTAATGCCTTTGGAATTGGGACAAATAATAGAAATTAATTCAATAGCAGCGATCATCCCATTAATGAAACAGCTCCCTATTTATTTCATATTTATTCTTCGAAGATCCCCTAATATGACACATGCACATGTGGAGGTCGATGCGAAAATGGGCAGAAGTGATTCGATTCTTCGCTTCGATAGCACCAGTCACACAAGTCCGAGTGACAATAACAGAGGCTGTCCGATCCCAGTATTATGATATTAAGTTTTCTGATTAATTGATTAAAATCTTTTCGGCAAATGCCCTTTTGCGGGGAATCGTCCGGAATTGGCATATGACATCCACCGAGCATTTCCCCATTGCCCCTATCTCAACAAACTCTCCCTGTCTGTGTTGTATGTTTCCCCCTTATAATATAATATTTTTCCGGATGGACGCACACATGCACATTGCATTGATTCCCCGATTCCATACATCGCTCTCCTTTCCTTCCCCCCAAACCGGGACTATGATTCTTCCTCTCCTTGGATGTCGATCGCTGTCGATAACGCTGAAAAACTGCAGCGGCCGAAGAGAAAAGCGAAACTAGCCGCGTGTGTTACATGCGCGGAATAACGTGATGTGAAAACTTCCTTCATGCGTTTCTTCCGCTTTTCCGTTTCGCAGCAGGCATATTGAATGCCGCCCGCGGAAGAGACTTTCAATCGAACACTCAATGCAGACTGCGATGGGAAAACGGAAGGCGGAAAAGGAGGCGCAGCTCGGAGAGGGGAAAGATTTATCTCCATCAAAAGTGCATCCGGTTTCTTAATAAATTGGCTCGCGTTGCATTCTGCATTTGTATTACCTCGTTTGGTGCGCTTTTCTCGGCGGAAATCTTCCACAATCGAATTTCTTGAGATTTTCCAAGTACTCTAATTCAGTAATTAATTGTAGTCAGTCCTAGAGGATATTTTCTTGTACCTATTCAATCGATGAATATGACAATTTCTATTGAATTCTACCCGACTAATTAAACCTAATGGAAAACTGAAGCCCCCCGGAAAATTCGCAGAAATTCCTCAATGTCTGCCAGGATAGTTATCAAGAGATGTTTGTTCGGTGCGTGAGCTCCTCTGGTCAGAAACGCATTCAATGCACGAATTCACGTGAATAAATCATGTTTCGACGCGGCCAAATGTAATGGAAAACCGGTAGCAGCCCCCCATTTCCCGGCTGGGGGAAAAGATCAAATGCTGCTACAACACGCTGGGGCCGTCAAGTCAGGAGACTTCATAGAAAATAGGCAAATGCCTTCACTCACTCAGTCCACTTCATTTCGTAATAACGCCGACAGACAACATGTTGGTAGCCACTCCTGCAGGATGTGCCAGGAAGAATACCCCCATCCATCGAAAAGTGTACCCCCCAAAGTTGGCTGTCCCATCACGTGATGGTCATTCATTTAACTTCTGTGTATGGTTTGATGAATAGCAAGCAGTAGCATAGGTTTTTCCGGTATCTAGCGGGGGCTGTCTTGTACACTAGGTACTCATTCATTCATCGCCCACTTCCCATTTGGCTAATAAGTTTTTTGAGCTTGAAAGGAGCCAGTAAATATCATCCGAGGTATTTTTTGAATGAAGTTACGAAGTTCTTGTATAAACATAATTAGGTTGAACTCTTAAGATTTAGTACAGAAAGGATAGGACTAAATTTAGCATGGCTGATGGCGTTTTTTTCCACGTTTTACTCACTCAACATCCGTCAGTCTGGTAACAAATTGTCGCGTCGTCAAACGTGTTGGAATTTTGTGACGGTGGCAGCGGTGGCAATGGCGGCAGCATTGAGCATTAGGGCGCACGATCAGCGCTTAAAACCAACACACTAATGCGACGATTAACGAGCATATTCGTCGACACCATCGGAGTCGTTTAAATTAACGTAACGCTGAAATAAAACGCGTACTCACACTATGTACTAAATATCCGCCCTATATACTATATTCTAGAAATGCGCTCTGTATACTACATATGTTTTCTATAAGATTTGTCTCCCAGACTCTGATCATCTGTCTGTGAACTCAGAGAAGTATTTTCATTGAATTGAAACAAATTCGAGTCTGTAAATGAATTCCAAATGTTTCACACATTCAAATCTCAAAAGTTTTTGCTTTCTTTGCTTGCAAATAACTTGCAAGTGTTTAGTATTGTGTTTACTCTTTGTTGTCCTCCATGGGAGAGTTTCCTTAGGACCAAGTTCTTGCACTCAAAATGACGATATATTTATTGTTCATATATTTTCAATGGAACCAGATAGTACCTAGTGGAGTAGTGTGCTTGCTAGTTTCTTGCGCGGGTGGAGGGTGGTCGATGATGATATTGGTCGTTGTCTTCGTCTAAGCTCTGTCAGGAGAGCTGCACTATTGAAAGTTGGAAGTGCTCGGGACACTTTTCCTCAATAACGAGTGCGCATAAAGATAAAAATTTATATGAGTGGTAGAGTATTCGATGAGTGAGCTTCTCTCCCTCAGTTTATCGAAGAGTGGCTGGTAAAGTGCTGGTAGTTGCACGAGAGGAAGTCGTCTAATGGTAGTTCAATGTTATCCTTGCTATTATCCTCATCGAGGATCTGGTTACTTTTCAAAATTGCCAAAGAAATAGGAAAATTGTTGGATTGAAGCAAGGTCAAATGATATCAAATTTTGGCAGATTTCTCAATAGAAGTTTTGAGTTTAGTCCGTAAATTCTAATTTGAAAATTTAAGTATCATTAAAATTTCATTTGCCTGTAACTTTAAAACAACTTGAAATATCGTGGATCCACGAACGTCACAATAAATTTAAAGAAAACTACAATTCTCATGAAGCTAAATTATTTATAGTACGTCAATAAACTGCTCTAGAAAATCGCATTTAAATTCAATAAATCGAACTTGCGCCCATCTTGTAAATAGCAATTTTATGTCCGTCCGACTCGTTAAACTGTTCGCCTCTTTATGAGAATCACCAGAAATATATTTCGCGTGATAATTCAAAACATTTGGAAGATATCACACTCACAAGATGTGCCATGGTGGGGGGGATTTACGACGACACTTCCCTCTTAAAACAAGAATAAAACTAACAAGACGCGCGTAGAGAAACATCAACTCTCAAAGAACTTTCTTTCGGTGGAACATCACGCGCAATAACGATGTTATTTTACTGTGTAACGATTCACTATTTGTCACCAGACAGAGAGCCATTTTCGCTCTCTTAATCGCCTTCGAGCTGAAAAAGAAATAGAAAAAAGATTTTCCCTTGAATATTTTTACAACAGTTATTTCTAGATCATGAGCTAGCGTTTAAGTGCTACCACATCAGACGACGTGTCTCGAGAATTTTCATTTGTTTTTGTCGACGGAATCACTTCCTTTCAATTTCCCTATGTAAATCATCAAAGAGATGAAAACATTATGTTGCACACGAAATCATAAACATAGAATTTATGCGGTGAATATGAATATTTAAAATTGTGATTTCTTCTAAGAATTTCCTTTGTTTTCCTTCAAGACAATCGGATTTGATTGCTCATATTTTACAAATTATCTCTAAGTACTCATTCACTACAAACTACTTATACGTTAAACTGATAAACAATCAAACAATAGATTACAAAGCCTCAAGATAAATTGCACATACTATTTTTTTTTTTCGCTTTCAAATTAAAGTCAAAAACCTTCATTTGTATCGATGTAACGAAAACGGAACGAATAACAAATGTAACAACTTTATTAAAACGCAGAATCGAATCCAATCAAAAAAAATAATTAATGGCCAGTAATATAATCCGACTTTATATGCGTGTCCTGTACCAATCCCGTAGGATGACTACTCCTGGATGCGAGTGGAAGTCCGTGATCACATTGCGTACGAAAAAAAACGCTTTTATTTAAAAAGTACACATACGTTTAACGCAAATATTGATTTTGCGCGCATCGGTTGGCATTGGTTTCCGCTTTATGTCGCCACTAACTGATACGATGGCAGCGCCCTCGCAGCCATTACGGTAAAAGCGATGGAACTAACATGAGAAAACATGGAAAATTCGAAAAAAAAATTGCACGCAGAAATTAAACTCATATGATGAATATTGGACAAATATATACATGAACGTTCGCGTGTGCGTGTGTAGAGTGAAAAGCAAATTTGCGTTAAATCATTGCCCGTATTTATTAATTTGTCGTCATTATTCCGTTCTATGAAGCACTCCCGAGTGCAAAAATCTCGACGCGTTCAACAACTATGCAGCAACTCGCCAGACAAATATTTTGCGTGCACACGCATATTTGTTTTAACATTGGGCAAATATTTTGTGTTGGCTGTGTGCTGCATGCGAATAAATTGCAATTAATGTTGATACAATATTATAAATTCCCATTGACACGACACTCGTCTGTGTGTATATGCGCCAATTTATTTATTTATTTGCTGATTGAAAATGTGCATTCAAGTCGTGTTTGTTTAATTGCGTTCACCGTTTATTTTCGTCATAAAACAGGAAAAAATATTTGCGAAATTTTCGCCCCCCCCAAAATAATTTCTTGGTTGTTAATTCTGCGGTAATTTGAACCTTTGGCATTTAGTCTCCAGCATTAGTCTGCCTGTCAACAGAATTAATAGACATTGCTATCATTCAAGACCTCGAGGAATTACCACCCGACCAGAAGACATTGATTGTGATTGTGGTTAATAGTTTGCATCCAAGTTTACGATTCCCATTCCTTGCCCCGCTCGCACGTTTCACAACTTGCGCGACAAATGCAGAAACACAGCATAAATAACTCTCGTAATTGATAAACAAGGATATCGAGCAAGTAATGAGAATAGATTGCAATTACGTGCCGCAATTACACGCGGCGCTCCAACGTTCGCACACTATACGCATACCACATAGTTAGTCTAAACTCATAAGACCTAGGTCGCATAATCGACTCGATGGGAAACAATAATGGGAACTGTAAGCACAGCGACATTTCATTCGACGGTTCATATTAAGTCATCATTCACGCTCAATCAATACACATTAGACTAGTCATTGAAACCATTTGCTGCTAATTAGCAATAGAAAGTTATTAAGAACAATTTGAACGGTTTAATGGCTCAATAAAAAGCGTTTGGACGGACGTGACTTGCGGTGGTGGTTTATGGGCAGCTCGTGTCTGCGGGCAATCAATCACGAAATATTTATAGAGCGCTGGAAATTACGTAAAAACACGCAATTATTATGATTTGTGACGTGTCTACGACGCGAGCGCCACCCCCGCAAAATCCACGCCATCTATCGTGATTCAAGTTCACCCCTACTGTATTATTATTTAATTATAGAAGGGTATTTAATTTGCATGGATTCAAATTGAATAACTTCATGCATATTTATAACATCTAATTCTTATATCACGGAAACTTCACAATTTTTAACTTTTAATTCAGCATTCAGTATCAAAGATACAAGCAAAAAAACGAGTTTAATTTTAGTTAATTTGTGGGATTAAAGCGTGACATGATTTTCCCAAAATTCCTCTCAAGCACTTATTTTTTCCGCTCCTCATTCGCCTTGGACACTTCACTTCGTCCATTCAATTCCTTTATGTGTAGTTTACGCCAACGCATCCCGATAAAAAACGTGAAATTATAAAAACGGTCGAATCATACCATTCTGGTGAGAAGAGCGCGGTTTCATTCAAAAATAAAAGAAAGAGCGGAAAAAAAGAGGGCGCTGCTGCACTGTGCGTCGACTGTAACGACGTTGACGACGACATTCGAAACGGTTATTCCTTTAGTTAGTGAGAGCAGGAAACTGGAGCATAACTCCGTGCTGGTGTTGGTAGCACTTGAGAATGAAATGTCATTTTGCTCGACTCAAAGAAAACGACAAAACGAATAATTGAAGTTGGGGAAAAAACGCAGGAACGGTTTCGTGAAATTTCTATTAAGATTATGACGGGATGTCTTCGAACGTCCCACATTTTCACACGCAAAAACCACCGTCGATTAAATAATTGAACTTGCGAAGACACATTAGAACTATTGAATTTTTCTATCGCATAAATGAAAAAGATCAATAAAAGAATGAGAAAGTTGGGGAAATTGTAGAATGGATTTTGTTTGAATTGTTGTATGGTCCGGAAGAAAATAATAAGAGGCTAAAATTGTGTGTGAAATTAATGTTTAATGAGGTTTGTGGTTCACTTCTTCTAGAGACTATTTAATTGTTATTAAGTTTAATCACCGAGTTAGATGCATTTTACACACACATATTTTACAGTTTAAACTAATGATCATTTAATTATCTAAATGAAATGCCCAAAAATTAACTTTACGAAACAAAATTTAAACACTCTGTGTATAGAGTAATTGTTAAAAATGTGAATGTAACAATGAGAAAAGTGAAGGCCACCATGTGAAGATAGTGAATATAATAGGCTATAATTACACTCGTTGCAAAAATTTCAATTGCGTTAAAAAATGGTGGTGAATAAAAATTGTTCGTTTCCTATTGTCATTTAGTATCGGCCATAATTTTTTTCACATACAAGTGTGAGTTGTAATTGCAATTTATACAATAACGACCACTAACATTTTACGAACGGACATATTAATTTCATTAACCTGACATTTGTACACTGTTTTTTGTTTTTAAATTATACCCACATCAAGTATTTCTAACGTCTATATTCCAGATGTTTGGGTTAATTAAATTCTAATTTTACCAATTTGACTGGTACTTAACAAAAATGCCCTTTTAGTTAGGGGATCAGTAGAATTTAATCCAAGTAATAAATTTGCAAAAAATTACGTGGTTCACTGTTTCGTTTAAAATTTGTTTGCAGTTGCTATTATTTTATTTGCTGGTTCAATTTAACGTCTAGACAATCTATTAAACTTTTTTGTTGCCCTTTAACTTCAAGCTGACACGATTGTCAACTTTTTCCATTATAAATTTGCAATGAAATCATAATTATCGAAAAAAGCTTTAGTAATTTACCCACCTCAGAAGTTACCTGTAATTTATTTAACTTTTCATTTGATATAGTTATTTCACATTGCAAAACATAATATTTGAAAAAGGTAACTTCCAAATTCAGCAAGGTTTGAAATTTCCAATTAGTTTGAATTAAGAACGAATTGGTGACGATTAGCGGATTATTGTAATTAAACTCGATGGTCTCTTTCGTTGGGAGGAGCGTCGCTCCAGCATTGAATCCAATTACAAAAATATTCCTTCGAAATTCGCGAGTTTCCTTTGCTCGACTTTCTAATCGTCACTAGCATTCAGCCCATTCCCATCTCTTCTTCCGATGATGCTGAAAGAGAAATTCTAAAATATGCAGACGACGAAGACCGCTCCTGAGTCGTCTGAATTTTCTTGGCAGCGCAAAAAGGGCATATTGCATATTCAGGTCGCGTTCCTTGATGATACGGCTTCACTGCCAGGATTCCTTGCAATGGTCTCTGGAATTTTACACTTGAAATGGCAAATTTTCGCATTCTTCGTTTGACAGAAATATAACAATTATTTTCTCATATTGATATTTTGTTCAATTCGTATTTTTAAGATAAATTTGCAAATTTTTGAAAGCTACAAGTTCCTCAAAAGAAAATACCTCAACAGACCATTGGCAAACAATCAAATATTTTTTGCATACCATTGATGGAATGTTATTTGTTCTTTTTTCTTTTATGCATCCTGCTGATAGATAGCAGTCCTGCACTCATTTATTCATTCATTTATTGCCAATATTTGATGATATTGATGTTGTTGTCGGGACGCATTCGGTATTTGTTCAGTTGGAATTTTTCAGTTTAACTTTGGCGAAGAGAGCGAAGAGCAAAATCAAAGATTGGCAGGGTATTCAAATTTGCATGGAATGAAGTAAACAAATTTGTTTGAGGGACCCGAGGGTCAATACATTTATTGAAGGTTTTTCTATTCAGACGTTAAAAACATAACAATCGTTAGAGTTTCATAAAAACAGGATAAATCAACGTTTTAAACATAAAAAATCAATTTTTAAAAACACTCGGTCTACAAACAAAAAAAACTATGGGAAACTTTGAATGGTTGTTGTTAATCTTCCTCGAAACATGATTATCCATTTAAGAATCCTGTCGACTGTAGTCGCCCATCTTCATTTGTTTTTTGTTATCCTGATTCCATTCTGGAACAAAAAATAAGTCCTCAAAAAATACTATTGCAACGATAAAGAAACGAAATAAAATAAAATTTATGACTTTAAGCACCAGTCAGAAAAAAAATCAAGGAAAATAATTTCTTGTAGGCTAGGACAATGGAATTTTTAATGTCTAGCAAAACCATAATTGCTTTATCCTTAATAATTATGAGACTAATCCAGTGATTAGCCCAGATATTCTTCCTCGACGAAGAAATAAGGACTTGTCGACGATTTGCGACGGCTTATCCTGTTTTATCCTTGACTACTGCATTGATGTGATGTGTTGTTGTTATTACTTCACGAGGTACGTGGCTGGAATGATTTTCGCCCAGTTTTCCAGCCACGTAATTTCCTCGGGTTTATTTGATCAAATGAAAGACTCGGCGCAATTGCGAGAAAGTCAGGATAACCAGGATAACTGCCCCCATGAACCTTATTCTTTAAATCTTCTCAATACCCTAACGAATATCATTCATATTTTCTGCTTTATATGAAAAATTTTTGGAAAATTATTAGAGATGAGAGTTGGCTTGGAATTTAAAATATTTATCTATGATATATAATGTTGAGATATAAATATTCGTCACATGTTGTCGAAGAGATGCAACAATAAAAGTGCAATATAAATAATTAAAATTATTTCCTACGAGTTGGATCTATTTTTTCGTTTTGAGTTTTATTTTAATTTTTCATTTCCATTTCGTTGCGCATTTGTTGCATTGAATCGAGCCGCGGATACTGCAGAGTATATTCATGTACACTTTTGTCTATAAATGTATTTATGTAGCTGGCACGTAGCACACGTAGATATTTAAATGTTTAAAAGCTTGGCCTATCTGCAAATGTATATTTCATAATTGCACCATTTCAACTTTTCTATTGCCTTGTACCATGTATTATGTGCTCGGACGAGTATAGGAAAACATTAACTATTCAAAACGAAGCGAGAGTCGTTGCAATTTGTGCACCTATAATATTTTGATATGGCTTCTCGTTTGACTTTAGAGATAGGAAATTGTAATGGGAATTTGTACAAAGACCACATCAGATCAATTATCCCAGTTTGAAAAATTTTATAATGCAGTTACAATTAAAAATTATTGCGAAAAGTAGACTCGAAAATTTTATCAAAAATATGAGTAATGTTACATCATAAAAATTTGAAAAGCCTAATAACTAGTTGTACTTTCAACAAACGAGGACTCGAACGAACCACGCGTATTATTACCAATTAAGATAATAAACCTAGATAAGGATATAATAGGATGTAATTTAACCGTTTTTATGTGTATTTTACATAATGCACATGTTTACACAAGCAAATTTCATCCTTCTATGGTTGTAAACAGGTCGCAAACTTGTCCACCGACATAGAATTTTTTTCAATCAATTTTTGAATCAATCGAACTTGAAAGATTAATGAAGCCTATCCAATCGATAGGGGTATTGTAATTGCATTCGCAAATGAAGACATGATTTTTTCCATTGCTGATAGAGAGACTAGACCGTTGAAACGGAAGTACTCGAATATTGTTTCCGGTCGTCGCGGCATCAGGTTTGTTCGTTGGTTAATAATGCATTGGCTCATTGGAGATGGCGCTCGTTTGCTTATTGAATGGTAAGCAATAACCATTCATCGCTGATCGAAAGGGGCTTAATCAAAAGATAAACGAGTCGACAACGTGTAATTAGCCTGAATTATAATGTATAAATGAACCTTCAATTGATGGGAAAACTTAATAATACTTTTGATGGTTTTTTCATCTTCTCTTCTTCGTTATTTAACCAATAATTTTTATTAAATCCCTCGTGGATATGAAATAGTATTTATTTTTTTTGTAACTCATAGCAAAAAATTGCACAACTTTTCATTTCTCACGCCATGATTGTAATGAAGACAATTTCTATGTGGGAAATTCACCTACAAATGAACTCCTCGCACTCTCCTTGAATACAAAAATAAAATAACGAAATGCAACTCACATTTGACTTTATTCACAGTTATTATCTTGAATAACAACACGAGTTTAGTAACAAATAATGCGATACAAAATAAAATACGTTGACAATATTTATATTTAAGTCATGTCGATGATTTATCATGGATCACGTTACCAAAACACGTACGTTCCAGAAAAGTCCCCAAAGTTAGTCACAAGTTATTAAGAAAATACGAAATTGAAAAATGATTCAGTACTGCGAATTTGAAGCAAAAAGTACAAAAATAAAGTTTTAAAAACAATTTTTCCTGGTAAATTTGCATAATTTTATTTAATATTTTATTTGTATCATTTTACGTCACTCATATCATGTGCATAAATCGTATACGGCAAATAATAAACTACGGCGAATGAAATAATAAAATAATAAAATTCCTTCTGTGAATTTGCATGACACACACAGAACTATCTTGGGCGTACAATCACGGCTTAAGCTTATAAGTTTATACCTCGTTAAATTTACGATTACTTAGTTTATTTGCGAGCTGGCTGGTATTCGCACAATTTGTCACCAGTTGTGGTTTTGCGGTTTTATCATCGCTTTTACGTTCTCCATTATTATTCTTGTACGATGTTGGTGTGTCAATGAAGCGGAGAGATTTGACGCTTCTGGTTCCAAGTTTCTAACCACAAACACCAAAGAAAAAGATTTTTTGGGCATTTGTTTATCAAATTCGAAATCGATAATTTAGTACTTTGGGTAGATTTTTCTATTGTTATAACTAAAAGGGTGTATTTTAAGATCTCAGACATGATAATTTCATCAAATAGAAAACCAGAAACTTTTACCTAAACAAAATATATGAAGGAATTTAACAAATTTAAGATCATCACATTACAAAATTTACTTGGATGTTGAACATAACATCTCCTCGTCGTTTTTCCATTGAAATCTAGCTCGTTCTTTGTGAATTACATGATGAAAATTGATGAAAATGCAACTTTCTGCATTGCACATGTTATCCAGACCTGAGACTTTGTGGTACATTGGGAAGACATGTAGCATGCAGGAACGTGCAGACTCTGGCTTTGGTAGTGCTGCAAGGGGAATGGAAAAGCGGGAAAATTTTAATGAAACACGTCTGACACACATACCCCACCGATGGTGGAGGTGCAGGGCGAACAAAGTTGAATAATGTGGCTGCTCCTACAGGAGGAACATGCAAATGCGGATATGTATATTTGAGTTGTGAGTTAGTTAGGCAACAGATTCAATTTCTTAATAAGTTATCTGCGTTCCTACCGGGAGACGACAAGACTGCTGGATAAGAGGGATAAAGAGCTTGAGGGATTATTTCAGTTAAACGCATATTCATAGATGCACGAACTTTGCTTCGTTCGAGATTAATTTCTAATGAGCTCTAGTGTTGATTGGTTTACCTTTATAGGTCGAATAAGTCTTGGGAATATTGAGTAAATTTGCTGTTAATTTCTAAAATAGTTTAGTCGTGCTAAGAACTGATTGATATTGATTTGTGCTTTGAACTGTAAAACTAATTTATTTATTTTTTTTGTTACAGGTAGGACCACATCCATATTATCAACGAATTTGCGGCAACTTCCGGTAAGCAATTAAAATTTCTTATAGAAACGCGAAATTAGGCGGAAATAGGAAATAGGTATTTCAACAATTAGGAGACTTTCAATAGCGTACAACTTCAGAATAGTCGTAGATAATTTTATCAAATTAGGGTTCGTTTCATCTTATCATAGGGAATTTTCTGGATTTTTCGATATAGGGAAATATGGAATATGGAACTAGTTTTTTTTCAGTTGCTATCTGGCAAAAATTCTGGTTACTTTTGATTCGAAACTTTTAATAGGGTCCAATGTCAAAACTAGAAAATATCATTTCAAGCGGAGACTAAAATAGCAGCATACAGACAGAATAAAATCCTGGTTTATTTAATGTGCGTACGAACACTCTGGTTAATTACCGAACGCGTACGGCTTTGCTCAATTAAAATCCCACTCATGCCCCAACCAGATCCCATTCGCGTCCCGGGACTGGTCTCTGATGTTCCCTGATGAGCGCCAATGTCAACAATCCCATTTGAAATTGTATGAGCTGCGTTGGCGGCTGCGGATTCTGGAAAGGGTTGATTGTATAATTTCATGTCCAACCAAAACGAGTTTGAACATTTGCAATCATCATTACTTACGAAATTAGTCCAAATTTTTTGGAATTGCAAATTTACAACTTAATTTCATCTTTTTAAACTTCAATTCACAATTCAATAACCCAATCCTTATTAATTACTAATGAGTAAATTTTGAGATTTTGAGATTTTGAGAAGAAAATGAAACATTTCGTTTTCCAAATTGTCAGACACTATGAGAACATAGAGCACGCTTTACTGTTATCATTATCATCCCGGTTCGTATTGCTGTCGCTTCTTCGTTGGCAGGAAGTGCACTTTTGACTCAAGTTGCGACGCCAAAACGCGCCAAGTTTCAAGCAGACAGGAGGCGCGCGCGGATAGAATGCAGTAGTTTAGTTGCTAGGGTTTCAAATTGACGAAGAGATTACACCAATTTCCGCGCGGAAAAATGCGAAATTTCCTCCATCGTCCTGCTCCTTCTCGAATGGAGGAAATCATTGCAAATTGGACGAATACGCGGGATATCTGACGTCGTGCCACTCGTGTAGTCTTGTAGGTAGATCGCGCAGACAATAAAATATGTTTGTTTACGATGGCATGAGAGGAATTGTACCAAAGAGTCACAATTAAAAAAAAGCGAGCAAAACAAGTCCGTTTACGAGCGCGTTTATGCGAACCAAATCGAAGTCTAAACTGCTTCAGCATCGAACGCACCATGCAAGGTTTGGTTGCTTTATACGTCCGGTAATAACAATAATAACAACACACGTCGATGTCGATGATGATGACTTGTTCGCCTAAACTTGGTGGTGGCTGTGTGCTGAAGAAACCACACCGACTTGAAGAATTTATTAATATAAATAAAACCTTCAGCCTTCAGCTGCACCATCGTTGTTGGAGTCAGCCAAATAACTCTTCATTTTGTTGTATTTTTTTTGTTTTGTATACAGCCTTCTTTATTGGCTGTCAGTACTGTCAATTTCGTAATTCATTACACTTATGGAAATCATTTTTTTGCTTATTTGACATTTATGAGTGTTTCTCTATTTAGAGATTTACTGTTTATTAATATTTATCGAGTTTTGTATAGTTAAATCAATTGCAAAATTATTTATACTTTATAACTTTAAATTTTCGAGTAGTTTTAGCACATTATATTCAAAAAATATCCAAATTGCAAAAAAATTCTGTTCAAACATAAATTCAATTAAGGATTATTCAAATTTTGCAAATATAAATGATAATTATTTGGCTGACTTCGAAGGGTTGAATCACAAAAAAATAATTGCACTTATTAAAAGTTTAAGGAATTTTTTTTGCAAATTTTGCATTAAAATAATACAAGAAATTAATTAAATTGAAAGGGTTTTAGAAACAAATACTATAGACAAATACATGTATTTTTAATTACTATTGATGAAAGCATAAAAAGTAGGAATTAAAAAGTCCCCATTTAGAATGAGTGCATAGTGCACATTGATTGATATTTTAATATCACCGATTGCACCTACGAATCTTCCCATTACTGCGCTGCGTACGCAATAAACTACAAGTGTACTTATTTGTAGCAATAGCAAATAGAGGGAGCCAGCAAGTCAATGCGACAAATTGCAATCGCGTCCGAATGAAATGTGCTCGAGCGCGCGCGATATTTATAAATTTCATGGTGTCTCATGCTGCTGCCATATGCGCGCTTATCGCGTTTGTCGTCGCATTCGTTGCTGCTTAGAATTCTTCAGGCAAATCGCGTATTGCCTTTATACGACTCGGATAATAAAACTTTTTCATCGTAAACTTTCATTAGCTGCGCACACAGACACACACAACATGCGTACAATATTGCCAATAGTGAGGAGCAGGAAGTCAGTGCAAATCAATAAAATGTTATTACTAATATTGCGATTTGCAACAGTTTATATATTTTCCATTTTAAAACTGGCAACAAGCCATAGATTAATAAATGATATCTATGAATATAGGAAAATGATTTATGATTATCATCTATTTATTTATTCAATTAACAAATTGCTAATGGTATTGTATATTTATATTTGGATTCATATCATTTTGGTGGTTTTGATAATTATTTTGATTTATTACTGTTGATTTGCAATTAATTAAAGCCATCTCAAGTTACACCACTAGAGTAATTAGCAATTTTAAAAACAATTACATAAAAAATGATATATTGAATTTTAAAATCCATTAGCAGATAATTTGCAAAATATTATTTCAATGCACTAAAGGAAAATTTCAAATTATTTTTCTGCGCAATTTTCCTCCAGCTTTTTTTTGCTATCTATGTAATCGGTGAGATTCGTGGTGCTTTGAAAATTCAATCATAGAAATAGGTTAAAATGTACCTCAATAACGTTCAAGTAGTTAACTTCGTTTAGTGGTAGTACACATAGTGCGGAAGCGCGGACGAGTGCGCCAACAGACTAGACTAATTGCCCACTTCTTGCAATTTCGCTGTAGTGCACGGTGCGCATTTCATGTCGACTCTATAAATTTTGTTTCCTTTTTTCATCAACATTTTTTACGTTTATGATTTACGAAATAAAAACGGGCGGTGGCTCCCTCTCGTCGAGTCAATGTCCCAATTGGACACTATCACTTTTACGTTTCCACGCTTTCCTCGATTACAACTAACAAATTTATTTTTTCTTGTATGGGGTGTTCAGTAAAGTATCAGAAAAGTTGAAAATAGCAACTTAAATGAATCAATTTCATTTGGTAATTAGTTTATGTAATTATAGCGGTAGTCACTTATTTGTTAGATTAGCAACTTTCATATTATTTTCTTGATGTCTCTTTTGCTCACACTTCCCTTAGCCAACATCGGCAAGACTTTATCATTGTGCATGTGGAAGTTTAATGAAGACATATCAGACTTAATTAAGAAAAGTCCATTAAGCGAATTTACTTGGAATTGTTTTCAATTTGTTGTTATTAAATAGCAGTCGCCAACGAAGGAGTCGTCGACGTCGACTTCTTCTTCTCCGAGCCAAACAGCAGCCAGCATTCCTTCCCTACACTTCTCTCGCGGCGTTTATATTTAGTTTTAGTGCAGTAGTGTGCATCTTGCATTCAAATTGCTGCTGGCTGCAGCGCGCTAAGGAAAAATAATGTTTTCATCGCGTAATTAATATTCGCACAGAGGTGGGATATTTATCAGCGAAGGCATTATTCTAATGAAAAATTTGCCGCATTAATTTCAAGTAAAATTTCATTTGGTGGCCAAGAAACAGTCCCACGAGTGGCGGATAAAAAGGGTGAATTTATTTGTGATATCGACTGAAATGAAACGTGGAAATGTGTATAAGCTGGAAGAAATATTTATTTTTCCTTCCTCGATGCCCGAAGGTTTTCCCTCATGCATTTCATTTCGCGTGCCTCGAGCTTATCTACTAATTACATTTTCTAGATTACGCCGTTGGCATTTTAATACCACCCAATAATAATAATAATAATAATCGTAATATAATCATAATAATAAGGAATAAAATAAAGACTTGTGAGTCGCGTACAATACGAAAAGTGGAAAATGGTTTATTTTCATTTATTTTCATTGTTTTTTATAACACCACTAGCACGCATTTAATTTATGACTAGTATACTGAGTGTTGCATTCACTCATGGTAGATATATTTTTGAATCTTGTGTAATTTTCACTTGTTCACTTTGTAGTGGACATTCTTCGTCCGATATGGTTGAAGTCTACGAGGGGCAATTTAAATTTCTCACATAACTTACTAGTTTTTCACATTGCCCGATGAAATATTGCATAATTTATTGATAAAAATTGATGTAGGCAGTATTCAAAACAATGCAAATACACAAAAAAGGTTAAATAGTAGGAAAAATTATATTTGAAAATCAAACATGATAACCACTTTTGTTTCTCAAGATTCTCATTATAAGAATAACAAATGAAACAACTTCAAACTTGAAGACACCAGGAAAAAAACGTGTCTCGTTGACCATTTTTGGACTGAATGACAAATTGACTCTCAACCATTGTGTCAGTAAAAACGATGAAAATTATCATCAATTAATCAATGCGCTTTAATCGTCTCGCCGTCATCCATTACGACGGGTGCAGCCTACGCGAAGAAGGAGACATTAACAAAAACGGCATCAATTTCCACTTCTTCACTTAGCACTTGAAGGCAATCATATATAGTTTGATATAGTAGAATACGTGTCGCTCGCTGTCAGGTAGAACTCGCCGTGAAACAAAACGCTCTTCCGAATCTTGTCTGTCAGTCTTGTTGCCAGTGCGTGCCCAACGTTGAATGATTAATCAGAATTAATTATAGATGTATGTAGACGCAGTTTACTACCACGCATGAACGCATCGGGCGAAGATATTTGTTTTGTGTTGTTGTTTTGTTTATTGAGTCGTTGCGTTCTGTGTTGATCAATGTATAATTTACTTGTCAAATGTCTAACAAGGTCAAAATCTGGGTGTGTAAACTTTAGACGAAGTCGATCGTAGTTGAACTAAATTTGAGTTTTTAATCTGCGCCATAAAGTTTGAAACAAAAAATCCATTAGTGGAACTGGTAAAAGACAAATGCATTAGTTAATTAACTGGTAATTGTAATTTCATTAATATCCTGTGGGAATTGTTCGAGTCCAGGAATGAGTTCAATATTTTTTCGATGCTGATTACATTCTGATAAAAACATGATAAAGAATTGAAGAATTTATTGATGTGGTAATTGCATTGCTAAATTATACAAACAATAAGAGAAATTACTATAGTTAAAAATTGCAAAATGCAAAAAAATATTTGTCGAGTTTTCGTTGAAAAATTGCCAAGTTTCTTGTATCTAGTGCAAAATATTTCTCTTCTTAGAAGCTGACTCATATCCTTATTGTGACACATTGTGTGTTATCCGAGGCCGGAATTAAGGTCTTAGGTCTTGGGCCAATGTCTTACTTCGTAATTAACAGACGTGTAAAGTTAGTTCCTTGAGGGAGGTGTAAAAAGGGTTACTTCACCCACACATTCGTGTCTTCCGGTAGAGAGTCAGAAAGTCCCGTCTGCAATGTCGGCAGAATAGTAGCGTCACACCGGACGTCTAATGACCGCATTGAAAATGTAAGTGATACAAGCGATACGTTGGGGACGGGTCTGCGGTGGCGGTCACGTCTTCGGCCCCATTGCTGCCACCACCAATACTAGAGACACCTCGAGGTCTAAGATGGGGGTGTCACACGCGTTATACATTCGGAATCTTGCAAGGATTTCCCCCACACCCACACACACACAGTGTGGGCGCCTTCTTCGTAGTGTTAGTTTCTCTTGGAGGTGGCGAACTTCCTTAATTAGTTGTTTATACCTTCAGGGCACGTCCATTCATCCTCGACACGTTCTGTCTATGTTCCTACGACGTTGTATCCGATTTTTTATTTGTATCATTTCATGGTGTTAGATAACCCAGAAATTCAAAAATTTGAAAAATTGGAACATTTTGGAAACTGTTTGACCCCTGGCAAGAATAAGAAACATAGTTGGGAAGTTTGACTCAATAGATACAAGAAGTTGGGCCCGCGAAGAGGAGCAACCGCCCCCGTTGAAACTCCAACCTCCAACTGGAGCTAATCTGTAATTCTGATTAATTTAGCCGCATTTGAAGCCCAGAGGCGCTTCTAATCTTCACATCAGCCGTCCGTCCACCATCACCACATCATCATCATCATCATCATCGTCGTCGTTCACTCCTTCCATTTTCGGTTCGGTCCTCGTGGGGGCGGCATATGGGTCTTTCACTGTACCCAAACGAGCGCGCAAGCAAGCAAGCAAACGAAATGCATATTAATATTTGTTAATCCATCACCACCGCATCGCATCACATCGCGTACTGTGTCGTCTCCCATAATCATCATCAGCCAAGGTAGTCGTCCTTGGTCGTCCTGCAGGCACTCGCACACTCAATGCTCATACTCATTCGCCTTGCCTCGACGTCGTCGCCTATGGTTGCCTAATAGTTTATTAGTTATTAGGTGCACTCGGCTGTGATGCGTACGCAAACGTGCCGAGCACACAATGAACTTAATTACGTAGACAAATAATCCATAATTAAATTTATCAAATTTACATCAAGCAAACAGTACGCGGCCTCACATCGTCTCACACGCGGCTCCGAAGAACAAGTAGCAAGGAAGAATTTCCTCCGCGAGTTTATTATTCTAATAATTGTTAGTTGGATAATGATAGCGTATCAAATAATATTTCAATTAATTATGCATGAGTGTAATACGGATGGGAATATTTGCAATAGGTTGTGCAATAATATTCCCCTGGATTTTGATTTTGCGAATTTTCGGTGCTCCCCCATCGCGTTTCTGTTATTTAATGCAGATGAATGTTATTATGATGTTACGTATCAAAATTTAGCTTAGAGTTAATTAATAGTTTCAAACTTGAAGACTCAAAAAATAATTTGAGGAGTCATAAAAACGATGACATCACAAATCATAAGGGATGTAAATTGTCATAATTCATAATCATTACAAAGTTTAAACTCATGTTCAAGTAAGGCAGTAGAAGTGAAATTAAAAATTAAAATGATTTGAATTGCTTTTTAATTTAATGGAGCAATTTGTAGCAATTTAACCTATGCATATGTGGGTCTCGATGGTAAAACTCTTTGTTTGTGATGTGTAACAACGTTTATCGATATTACCCATCAATGATCGTAAAGACAACGATGTCGGCCACATTTACTCCAATTGTTTTCTTGAGCGAAATTGATAACTAATAAAAGCAGGGCAAACACAGGCTTGAAACTCATACCGATATTGATGTCATTTAAACGATGCAATTGAAAAACCAATATCGGCCAATTTAAATCATAATTTCATTGTATACTGGGTGAAAAACAAACTAGAATTAAAGTTTGAAAATTGTTGGCTGACAGTTGTAACCCAAGGCCCTGTAGATGTTTCTTGTACAAGTTGTAGATACAAGCAGATAAATCAAACGCTGAAATAAAAACCGCAAGGCAAACATTGAGGAGGAAGAAGAAGAAGATAAAGAAAAAATGAGTAACATGTAATATTAAATTGTCCTTAGAGGCTATGAGGCATCTTACCACCCAATAAACTCTTCTTTCAGCCGTCGAGGAGTACATTACGCGTGTTCTTCTTCATCTTCTTCGTCTTCTTCAGCGTTTGTTTTGATATACTCTGGTTGTACGCGCGCTTATTGTGGGGTACGTCATTTAAGGCTTAACGAGCTGCGATTGCTCATTGCTGGCAGGCAGATCTCGTCAGCAACGCGCCAATATTTCCATTCTCTCTTTTGCCATCCTCCTCGTCGTCGCCGTCGTCGTCGGACACAAAGTGTCTGTATGCGCGCACGCCGATATAATTTAATTAAAATCGTTTTGGTCGGCGCTCGCGTCCGCTTCAATTCTGCATTGTACGCGCCACATCTTTTATCGATGATGATGGCTCGCTCGCTCGTGGATTTCTTCTTCGCGTGCGCGCCCGCCGGTTATTTATGCAGATATATTGCAAATATTGTTTCGCTGGGTCTTCTGATTTTCAAATTGCGGCTCTGACTTGCAACCGAGAGAGGGAATCGTGCGCAATTTGTGTTTGCATAACGAGGCGACAAGTAAATAAGCTTATTTTCATCATATTACTTTGCGAATTTCTTGTCGTTTGCATTTCTTCATAAATTTATCTACAAATCATTAATTGACGTTGTAGGATGCTATACGATGCGTACAATATTGTATGACGATGTCTGGCCACAGATAACGTCAGATGACGAAAGATTGCATTCACCGGTGATTAATAATCGCAATTAAACTAATTCAATCATCAATTATGCCTCATATCGCCTCCGTTAATGGTCGTTTTTCCGACCATCATTGCCGTGGTCCATTCCATTAGGGCGTCGTTAATGCTTGGCGGATGAAATATCCGATAACAGATTGTTACATTCAATTTGCATTATTCATAAAACAATAATATGTGATAATGGCTCCAAGCGCGCGGTAGAGAGCGGCGGCGGCTAATTTCAATAATAATTGCTGCTCGCGCACGAATGCATTTAATGCCGAACGCGTCCAATATATTAATAATAATTTTTGCGCGTCAAAAAAGCAACCATTTGGGGGCGGCAATATTGGTCGGTCGGATGGCAGTTTTGTAATGAATATAGGGTTATTAGGTGCGAACGAGCGAGCGCGCGTGGCGCCCCCTAACGAGCGATATTTCGCGGTTAAACGAACGTGTTGTAAAACTGCACCCTCCATTTAATATAATTAATTCAATAGAAATAAATTTCCGGATGCATGGACACATCCCGTGGACACACATATTGGGTGTTTACTTTTTTGCCAATTTTTGTTGCAATTTTTTTTGGGGGGGTGGAGGAATGGTGATTTTCATTTACGATTACATCGATTTGTCACCGATTCAATAAATATAAAACGAATGAAGTGCGCGTGCAAATGATCCATGGCTCGCACATAATTTGCACGTGGGCGATTTTCCATGTGGAAATGCAGTCGCAGTATATTGCGTTTGATTTCACAGCTAGTTTACTTGCAATTGTTGTGTGAATATCACATGAGGCCTCATGCATTTTATACCCACCTGAAATGAGTTTGATCGATAAAGTGAAATAAAATATTTCAATTTGAAATTTCATGACGTCATATGCTCCAATGATATCATATGACGGTATTCAACGTTGTATCACATTACAAAAGGTAGAGAACATCTTTCCGAAAATGCGATTGGTAGCAATACGGAGTTAATTTAAATTGATTGGATTGTGCTGCCCCCAGTGTGTATTGATATAGCATACCATTATTAGTCGAATTCGCACTCTCTCTCTTTAGTCGAATGCACGCAGATTTGCACTCCAAGTCAGCGGTTAATAGCGAACTCACTGAACTCTATTGCAATAAGCCTTGTTATACCGTGTATGTTATGTGCACTATGTGTACTCAATACATTAAGACCCAAGAGCATATTCTCTCTTCTCGCGCATGATTGAGCATGTGATGGTTGGTGTGCTAATGTTTGGCATGAATGGTCATTGTGTTAATGTATTTAATTAAGCGCCCATCGTGCACTTAACTCGCCAGCCAACTTTATTAGACTCTATTGATTGCAGTACAGAACTTACGAGTTTCTAACAATTCAAATTTGAAAAATTAAGATTTCCAATCAAAATACTTTCGGTCGAAAGAATGTTTAGACTACACTCATAATTAAAATTAAAATACTTGGGATCCTTCTGGAAGTTAACTTCAGAAGTTATTACACTTCCAATGAAGAAGAAAAAGAATTTAAAAAAATTAAAGGGTAGCAGACTCGTAACTAACAGTTGTTTGAAAATGTGTCTCGTTGATGTATCGCGTTCGCTGGTAGATTAGACGTTATTAATCTCGTTCATAATTCATGCGTCTATAAATTCTCTAAAAATATTTAAAAATTTATTACCCTCGAGTCGTCCTCACTACTATTTATAACTTGTACGGCGACACAACGCGACAAAATAACAATGACCGATACATTTGCATATGATAAACATAAAAATTCTTCAAGAATTAATTGTTGACTTCCAATTAAATATTAACTGCTCATTATCTTGCTGTTGATTATCTCCGGGATGAGCCATCAATCTCTTGTCGATGCTATGGGCAGGTTAGAGAAGAGATATCGCTGGATATATGATATGCAACTAATTAATAAATCGTCGGTTAATTGGGCATTTATGTAGAGCGTTAATGATTGGATTGGCCGTTCGATGATGTGGAAAGAAGTCTTCGACGTTGATTGACATTTACAATATTTTTCCTTCTCTCTGCGCGCATTTTTTCTTCTTGTGTGAGATTGATTCATTCTTTCATCGGGTACATCATCAACGGCCCTCTTCTTCTCATTCTTGTTGTTGTTATTTGTTGTAAACTGGTTTTTGGGCACCGTTAGATTCATAACCAGTGCATTCATAAATTCAACAAGGAAATTCTTTCTTTGGAAAAAAAAAGGAGTGAAATTATCGAGATGTCCAAGTCAATCAGGAATCAATTGAATTTAATTAAAAAAGTATGATACTTCTATTTAAAAATTTATGTTGATCACTGGAAGTAGAATTTGTTAGCAACAAAATTTGGAACTCCTCGTTGCGCATGAACATTTGAAATTCAGCCAGTGATACATTTACACGTTCTGCACATGTTGGAAATGTAGCGTTGAATTAAAAAGTTTCATATTTTAAATGCGCCGTGTCGAGCAAACTCAACAAGCAAATAAACAAACCCGACTCACACACACACGCACTCGCACCTAGTGCACAAGTAGAGACGAGTGGCAGTTACACATGAATTACTGTCAAGTTGTTATTGTAATTGAATTTAAATCGTCCGGTTAGTCGACTAGACTGCGTTGCAAACTCGAGCACATGCGGTGTTCATATTTCATTTTAAGCGTTAAGGTGTTTCTGTGAACGAGTTGCTCGTAAACTAATTAAATAATTACATTTGTCAATTTTTTTTTGAAAATCCATTTGAGAGTTTTGACAACACCTTATAGCTAGTTTATAGCATTATAACGAGTAGTGAAAGTTTGCAAAACCAATGATTTTTTATCTAGCCAATTCGAAATCGAGTTATTTAGTTTAGTTATGAGGGTGCATCTGTTCGAAACGTTCAAGCAATTGAATCTTCATCAATTTCTTGATGACTTGATGAGACCATGCACTTCCATGACGATGGCTCGCGCGTGGAGACGTACTAACTCAATTGAAATTAAACATGAGATGAGCTGAGCGTGCGCCCGCGTAATTAAAATACACCCTTTAACGAACTTTACGACTAACTGCCAGCGAAGAAGAAAAGCAGAAGGGTTGTGTGTGCTGGAGTGACTTCACTTGAGGGAGAGACATGGTCCTTGTGTTTGCTGCTTGTCCTTGAGGACACAATAACCCTTTAGTGGAAAAATTTACATAACATTTTCTCTTTCATTTCCATTTTCTTTTTTTTGTTGTTTTCACGTGCTTTTATTTATTTTTCATGGAAATTTTCTACTTGTGGGCACTTTTCACTTGGAAAAACAAAGGTGGTAGAAAACAAAAGAAATGGGCAAGTAGTGGGAGTGTAATTGACATTTTAATTAATTAGTTTTATTGCACCTTTTTCCAGTTGAATTTAATGCATTCAATGCATAAGATTTCATTTCTTTGTATATTTTTCTTCAATCTTCTTGAAATTGACGCCTTATGTGTTGACTCGTCGACAAATTGTGTCATTAGTTTTCAACTTTTTCCTCCTTTTTTCGTTCCTTCTTCGTTCACTCCTTTCGGCTGCTCGCGTTTGAAGAGCTCGAAACAAAAATGAAAACATATGCGTCCGCCATTGGCGAACGCGACCTCTTGCATGTGCCATCAACCATGAACACATGTAGCGCGAAAATTATTTCGGGGATGCCGACATCATTCGTCGGTCGCGTAAACATATTTAGTTGCAAGCCGGCCAAATCCCACAAACACTCGACGTTGGGCCGCTGCTCATCTCTCTATACGAATATTTTATGGCAGTAGCAAACAAGAAGCAAAGTTTAGTGTTTAGTGCGCGCACATGATGCACCTGTTTTTCATCGAGAATTATGCGCCCGCGAGGCTTAAATGTGCTCCAAAGTGGGTGATCTTATTAATGGATTAGGATGGAAAATGCACGCCGCGCTAGTCAATCGTTATCGAAGTGTAAATTCGAAATTTCAATGAAGAGATGAGAGCCAATCCACTCTTTTTTGTAACCGACTTATTAATGTATGAGTGACTTGCTAAACGGATTAGTTTTCCGTGTTATAAGTTTATCAGATAAGAGGATTACAAAAATTATATGAGATGCAGTCGGAAAATTATAGCATTTTAATAGGAAAAATTTTCCTGACCCATACAGGACAAAGATCCTTGAGTCCTTATGACGTCACACGATTCCATATTTGTCCTGCTTCACTTTAGTGCCTTTGTTGAAAACCTTTCGGAAACTCTTGGTCGACTCATGCAACTTCTATCGCGTACATAAATAATTCAGGATAACGCAAACGCTGCTTTCCACAAAGCCAACTTGCACTAATTTTCTTCGTTCCTACCTCAAGGTACCGAACAAAAGAATTGCGAATATAAATGCTCAAATAATCGCATTTTATAAGATAAGATTACTTTTCATATTTTATTATTTCGTTGGCATATTTCTGCCTCTTAATTTTCCACTTAACGGAAATATTAGCACAGTATCCATAAATGAAACGGTTTGTTTACAATAAAAAACCGTTCGTAATGTTGCTAATGTGTATCTAGCGTGGTTACTGGACGTTTCCTCGCTGAAAAACGAGTAAAACAATGTGGAAATAGCCAGTTGGAGAATGCGCACTTCAATTTCCATTTCTTATAGTAAGGTTTTGGTTTGTTTGAAGTGAAACTTTAACTTTGATGTGTTTTTGCATAAAAACACTTTGCGAATAGTCCATTATTTTACCCCCTGGAGAAATATCTCGAATCAAAAGTATATTTACAATATTTTAGCATTTTCTTTGAGAATTATTTAGCAATAATTTATTAGGTCATTGACTTAACAAATAAACTTAAAAAATAAGCAATCACTTAAAAATGAGTTTCAAGAAAAGAAAACATGAAAAATAATTACACGGTTTCATTACATTTTGTAAGTGAAACGATCTGATCAAATCCGACCATTTAGCATACATAATGAACGACGGATGGAACAATTGAATTGAATTGCAATGATATCTCACGGCGAGAACATGATATCACCGTGCAGAGACAGACAACAACAAGTGGGTGCTAATTATAATTAGTGGTTCTCACAAGCGGTCGATGATAGCCATCCTTCCTTTCGTTGTTGTTGCGGTGTTGCTGGAAAAATTATTCCTCTTCGCGAATACATGCACGCTGTGTACGTAATCATATTAGGGACATAATTCACACGGAACGCCCACCGCTTTTTATCGATATTAATTAATCTTGAGGCAATCTGCATAATTAAACAGCAACGTTGCTTGTTGTTCCCTTTTTGTGTGTGTGTTTGAGTATGTACCTTGTACCTCTTGTTCAACTATAATGGTTGTTTGAGTAGTTTGAGTTTGTTGTGTTAGTTGTTGGTCGAATGCACGATATTTGAGCGATGAAAATGAAATTTATTTGCATTCGACATTAACTTGTTATAACATACTTTACGTAAACACTTTCAAGACCCATAATCAGTGGTCAAAGAGGAGGAGGACATGGAGGACATTATTCAATTTTAGTTAGAGTATAAAAATATATCAATCAACTAATTTTCAAAAAGTTATCAAAAGTTTTAATTGTTTGCAATTTAATGATTTTTAAAATGAGCCATTATTTGATTAAGTAATCCTTCAGGAATGATAAAATTTGTATTACATGAATGTTTCCTATTTAAATAGTCTTTGAATTCCCTAGAGCAAATATTTGTCAAACATTTGGCAAATCAAAATTGAGGAAACGCTAATTCCTCCCCAAGATAAGATTCATACCGTCAGGTGTTCTCCAGGTCCTTCCCTCTTGGCTTCCTCGGTTCCTCGAGTTCTTCGCGTCCCATCTCATGTTTAAACTTAAACGTGTCAATATTTGTCAACGCCGCGGCGGAATAAAAGTCAAACAACAAACAATAGCCTGGCCCAAGGGTACAGACCTTGAGGAGGTACCTTTTGCTCTTCTTCGGGGCACATTCTTCACAATGCTCTCGTGTCCTCTCCTCTTCCCAGGATGGCTTTTTCAAGTGTGTTTGCCGAACGGCGCCACCGTTTTCTGCGCTTATCATTTTGTTTCCTCATTGTCTCTATTTGTTGGAAAAATTTGTTCGAGTGTTTTTCTAAATAAGTACGAAGATAGACCGAGAGATTTTCACTTAGCAGGCTGCGAAAACATGTGTGCTTCGGCTACTAATACTAATAATATTAACTCGTAACAAATGTGCACCGGTTTTATGTTTCCAATTTGCTCTCCCAAGCCCCAAGTCTAATGTTTCATAGTTTTAAGACAAGTTTTCAACCATCCTCTCTACAAACTAAATTAGGTCCGTATTTGTATCCTCTAGTCAAACTCATCACAAATTTTTTCAACTACAAATTTTAAATTCAATAAATAAGTTTTGAACTTGTCATTGACTGGGGGTGAAATTTTCGGGGGAATTTGAAATCATAGTACGTCTCTGTAGTTGGAACACGTTGCAATAGATTATATTGTTTGCCAAATATTTCCCATTTGAACTTTTTCCATGACATCCAGCCAACCAACGGTTCGTTCATTACGTCAATTTTCTCCGTGGAAATCCGAGAGCCGGATGGCATCTCACAAACTCTTTGAGTAACCAGAACTTCAAAGCGTTCCTCATTCGTTTTCAACGGTAGCATTTATAAAATTTCATTAACGCCACCTTTTAAAACGGCGTTAATTACTATTTGGTTTTTTTATCAAGCACCTTTGAACCATCCTTGATTGATCTTTGATAATGGCACCTAAAAGTTGAATAGTCCTTGGATACTAATTTCAAACACGTTTTCATGCGCCCCGAAAATTTGAAAATTTTAATCGGAATTTTCTCGCGTCGAGTGTTTGAATGAGTGAATCATTGTGTGCCTCATGATTAAGACACATTATAAGATAAACAAACAAGTCGATAAAAGGGTTGCTGCTTGCTGCTTCTCTCGTGCGGATAAAACGACCAAACATCCGAAATTTCCAAGGGATGTTTAAGATAAACGTTGCTCGGTTGAATGGTTGGCGCAGCAGTCATTCAACCGAAGTCAGTACATTAGACGTTTGTTTACAATTAGGGCGCATGTTTGGGGGCGGTGGTAAAATGAGACTTTTCTCCACGTTCTATAGAGCAAAATAAACACCAAACATCAACTTCCTCTCGGCATGCGCTATAACAACGAAATTAATGGAAAATGTAGACGATAACATTTTAATGTCAGAAAATTTTAATCACAAAATTACATTACAAATTTACAAAACTCCAACCATAACTCAAAAAAAGGATCATATGGGAATAATCGGATTTTGAATTTTGTCATGAACCATATCAACCAACCCCTCTTGAATGTGTGCTGATGGTCTGAAGAAGAACCACAAGCACGACTAATTTTTTATGCCTTCAACATCTGTCGCAACCATTCAGCATTATCTATTCCATAGACCTACATCAATAGTTTATCCATTATTACAACAATCTTTTTCATATCCATATTGCGTAACAGGATATGAGGGGTGTCCCATGAACGTGACGCTTCTAATCCCTGACGTTCCCACCCCCTGCACGTATCAAACGAACGCGGATAAGTTACGGCTTCCCATCCCTTATTCGGGAATATGCAGCAGACGTCAAAATATTGAGCTTATTTACCATTTATTGTTATTAATGTGTCGGGCTCTGATCCCCGAGAAATTGACTTCCACATTGCATTAACGTTTTGAAAGTTTCGTTTAGTCTCGTGATATCAGAGGGCGTATAAATAATATTTTAATGCAATTTTCGCACAATCAAGCCATGAGCGTCGCGAAAATGGCAACGGGGCCTTATAGAATATTCGACGAGCCATTGTCAACCCACTCGAGTTTATAGTGTGCCACACATGAAGAAGCGAGTACCATCGAGGCTTCTTGTCTGTTTTGCCATTGTTGATGTCGTAACGGCTTGTTGCCCATGTAGTTTATAATGTAGCAGTACATCAATTTCCCAGTTGATATAGTTGTCGTTAAAGCGCCCTCAGTCGGTTGTGATTTTTTTGCAAAATATGATTTTCGTTTATATGCAATAAGTAAATTTTTGCTCAATGGGAGAAGAAATTTTCATTAAAATCTTCACTGGAGAGTTGATGAATGAACATAATTTAGTTTAAAACATTGCTTCTCAAACGATGTATAATTTATTTAAATATCCCACGAGGAAATTTAAATTTTGAACGCTACAAAACTGAGTAAACGGATGCGATTTGTCAGCGTAGACAACAAGCAGTTAAAACATTTATTCGACGACAATCCCATAAGTTTTTCTCTGGTGTTCATTGAACGACCGTATCTATTTCACGCCCGAATTCCTGTATATTCCCGAATCAGCTTCAATTAATCTATAGCCGGCTGCTATCATTTCAACGCTGCGGTGAGTTTTCATCATCCATTGCACGAACGTTTTTCGACAAAGCATTAAAATTGTCAACGCTTTTATTGGTCTCATTAGTCTTTCACGTACTCCTTTTCGAATTTGGAATTTAAATACGTGCACCAAGTGACTCATCCACCCACGCATTCATTCCACTGCTCATCCACGAAATTGCTGTCCCCCCGAAATTTCGACGCACACTTCATTATCTCCAACCACTCGTTTGTAATGAAATGAATTGTATCCCTTCGAATGGAATGAAGTTGTCCCTGAAGATTCCTGTCCCAGGACGCTTTGTGCATCCAGCGAGAAGTTAAGACAATTTACAGGTGTTTAAATATTTTATCAGCTCTTATATTGTTGAAATTCAAGACGCTGATTTACGTTATCCCCCCAAATCTGAGGGGTTTGAATCATGTATGACCCATGGTATGATGACTGGGATGGCATGGGTGCGGACATGTGTCGCATCTTCGGGGGTGTCATCCCATCCGCTGTCGGCGGTATCCATGTCTGGGGGCTGTTACATCCGTGTAAAAACATGTTTAATGCACGGATGCGACAGTGCAATACTAAAAAACATGCACCCCATGTTTTAGCGCTGTCTAATCATCATTAGCTGTAATGTACCATATGTTCAAAGATACATCTCCCAAAAGTTCTAGAAAGATATCATTCAATTCTTCAATCATTTCCATTCAGACTTTGAATTTGTTTGCAATTTTGTTTTGTTGTACTTTAAACGTATGGTATATTGAATCGAACAACAAATGCGTTGCAAGAAGTTGCATATGCGATGGCAACAGCTTCGGTCGGTCATTTCTCTTTCGGCTCTCTCCTAACACGCTAATGATTTATTAACCAAACACATGTTGTGATTTGTCGTTTTCGTATGCTTCCAATCTTCGGCATTGAATACATCACATCCATGCATAAATGAATGAATGTTTCATCTGCGAGCCGAGTGTGGAAGTTGTTAGGAATTGCACACGAAACGGCGGTTGCTCAACTAACTGCTGCATCAACTGCCTCGTTCATAATTAATGTGTTTTGATCGGTGTTATTAATGTCCCCAATGTTGTCGTGTGTATGTTGAAATTACTTCAAACGCCATCGGGCAATTGCCGCAATTCGAATCTTTTCAGAAAAGTTTTTATGTTTTGGTAGCGCCCTCTTTTTAAACTATTCATTTTTACACTTAACAGAGATTTTGATAAAAATTTACATTTTGCAAGTTGAAGATGAATCTCGTTTGAATCTCTAAGATTTTGTTGTTGAATGTTTTTTTGTTGGATTCTATGGTAGTGGCACACGTCACCAAATGGGGAACACACGGGTACCAACAACGAGTCATAATTGCATGTTGCAATGTCAGGAATGCCGAATGGCAAATGCCGAACGCGCCGTCGAGATTCACAACGTTTGATACGGTCACTGCGGGAGCAGTTAAAATAATTTATGTTCCATAAACATGGCAATCAGTTTTGCGCGTTGTTGTATTCGCTTCTTCATTCGTCCTCCCCATATACACCATTCGCATTCAATCGCGAAACCCCCTTAACAATTCCGCGTAAGAAGTGCAAAAAATGCGCCATGAACGCAAAAAAATCTCAACTCTTGTTTGCGCTTACCAGACACAAAGACTAAAGCTTGTACGACAAGTTAGTATTAAGCAAATATAGACAAATGCAAGTACATTAACGCATATAGCATAAAGTATGCAATCTTTTTTGTATTTGCAACAAACGCGCAAACAGTCGTCTACTTTTTTTTCGGCTAAGGTTTTCAACGCATTCGGTTCATTTGCGACCGCGACGATGTGATACTTAACAACTTTTAGTGCGTAGACGTGCGAAGTTCTGTCTTTTATTGCCGTTTGAAGAGGAGTTTCAAGTTGACGTTAAATTTCAATTTCGCGCGCTTGCGAACGCACGCTCATTTTCATTTTATTTTCCCCGTCTCGGGACTCGAATGTGATGAGTGCTCTCACACGTTTATTCTACCTGTTAGCACCACCATCAGCGATTGTAATTAATGGTAATTTAGTGGGCTTGCTACGATTCATTCATTTGCAAATAAGACAATGTACAAACGAGCAGGGGAATTTTTTCGCAAAGATAAAACATTCAAGGACTTTTCATTCAGTTAAAAAAATGTCAGCTATTTTCTGAAATGGTATTGTATCTCAAAACAAAAAAAAAATTCAAGTTAGGTAGACATTGTGTACGAGTTGAAATTGCATAAATGGAACGCATATTTGTGTCATGTAATGAAATAAATGCATATTTATATACATTGCTACATATCAGAGAACCACAACCCTTAAAATACGAACGGCAAATGCGAATGAGCAGCGTTGTTGGCGCGTAATTCCGCCCATTATTTATTATTTATGTTTTTATGCACTCAACTGTTGAGTTATTACCATTGCACACGAAATTTACTAGGTGATACTGAATAATCAGAAAGTCCCAAACTATTTTCTAAGACTTTTGTGCGAATTTAAAATTAATTAATTGCAAGGAGGAAAATTTTAAAAGAACTTAGTATTTGAAAGTGCAAAATTTAAAATGAAAAAGCAAAAGACTTACAACCCGAATGGACACGACCTAACTAACCCAGACTTACAACCCTATGATGGCAACTTCCTCCACGGTTGGAACGTTATAGACATAGCACGACGTCCTGGGTGGATGA